>JAVYIG010009306.1:0-79647 GCA_035222895.1 Strongylocentrotus droebachiensis | reverse complement strand
AAAACAGTTTTTTTTCAAACAAACATTTAAATATGAAATATACTGTTTTTTTTTTTTTTTTTTTTGGGGGGGGGGGGGGGGGTTGGCGAGGTACATTTTTACAAGATCCAAATCCTTTAACATTGACTGATTAAGGGTCTCGTTATGGAGCCTCAAGAAGTGATGAAGAACGAACTGTGCACTATTGCATCCCATATCGGAATTACAACAAAATGAAAGGAAACCTTCTCAAGCAGAAACAGCAGCAGCAGCAGCAGCAAATAACAGTTCCAATATTGCAATTCAATTCCATCCTCTCCGAAAGTCTCTTCTTTATTTCACAAATCTCTGCTCCTGCTTGCAGTCCTTGCGACAGCAATAAAGCAGATCTTTGCAAGGCATCACATGCTGGGGGTTTCCCAATATAAAAGCACTTAAGCAAATGGTGTATTTTATCCCCCATTTGGCCGTCTGGTTGTGGGGTAAAGTGGCGTGAGACTTGGGTTTTTCATTACGACAATTGAAGAGACGTTTCATAACCGTCGATTGATCTTGCTTTCGGCCATGTTACACAACATCACAAAGATTGGGATGCACATTAAGATTCAATTCAGTTTAAAGGGAGCGTCAGTCATTTAAAAGGGAATATCAATTGAATTGAAAGCGTGCTCGCATCTCTTTCTATTCAGAGGTAGAAGGGCATTAGATCTGTGTAAAAGTAAGAGTAAAGGTCCTTCTGGCTCCAGAGTACAGTCAGACAATATCTTCATCCTGAAAAAAATCTTTTAAGAACAAAACCCCTCACAAGTAATGTAAAAGAAACAAATCAAGTATGATTTCTATTTTAACTTTACAGTACAAATATTGAAGCATAATTTCCTCATGTTGCAAGTCCAGTGCCGACAATGCGACGTGCATGTGACTGAGCTGTATTGAACACTGGCTTACGTAGGCTATATTTTGTAATGTTATAATACAATTTCACCACGAATGGTCCTGTATCAAATCTTACAATTGAGCAAAATAATTTAAAAGGTAAATTACCTTGGTTGAAAAAACGATGAACATATAAATGGGTGGGGGAGGGGGGGGGGGGGGGCTCCAGGAAAATTGGCTGAAGAAATGGTAAAATGAATCCCCACAAATGCAACTGATTCTCTCTTGATTAAGACCCAGAAGGATATTACTTGGGTTAGTATTTACACAACATAACACACCCTTGTGTCCCTCTGCAGATTTTACGTCAATGCAAAATGCACAAAAATAGTGTATGATAATCAGAACCAGGCCAAGCAAACTGACCTCTCTACGCATCAAAGCCACCTCCCCCCCTCCTCCAGATTAGTGACCCTTAAGGCATCGTCCGTTGGTTGATGACAGGTCACAAGCGACTACTTGCCCATTAGCGATCGCATCCTTGCAGAATCATTCTACTCGAGGGTTTGGTCAATATTTAGCTGCGAAATCCCACTTCGCTACCAACCCTTGGCTTTCCCACTACTCCCTTGTGTGATGGAGGTATATCTACTACTGAATATTCCCTTAAATATGCGTTACTCACAGGCACGAGCTAGGTTAGATGCGCGATAAAAGAGGTCAAATTTCGACATCAGAGAATTTGGATATTTCAGGGAAAAGGAAACTGGTGTACATACTAGATCATTTTGCTTAAGACAGATAGATGGATCCAGAATGTATCTACAAAATAGATCATCAAGATGCCCTCTCATCTAATGAATATAAAATGATCTACTTTCTGTTAAAAAAAAGGGAGTGAGGGGGGGGGGGGGGTGGACACTAAACCATTCTTAAATATAACATGAGATATCCTGTTGGTGACCTGACATTTACTCAAGACATTTGCCCTGGGCGTTAGATTCCATCAGAGGTTTATGTATGGTGAGGATAAGGGTTGCAATCAAGTTTGATGTTCTGTTTAGGGTAAGGGTTAGGATTATGGTGAGAAGTAGAGAACAGATTAGGGTAAGAGTTGGGGTTAGGTTAAGGCTTGGGTCTAGGGTTAGAGTTCGAGTTAGGGTTAGAATGAGCACAATTGGGCCAAGGTTGAACTTAGGAATTTGGTTGGTGTAGGAAATCATTCTTAGAGCGACTGTTGCCAGAGAATGTGTCTTGGAACCACCCTGTCTATCAAAGTACACATCCATTCAGGTTTAATGCATCTTGCTTCATTCCTGCTCAGCCGAACAGACAAATCTTTTGCACACTCATCCAAGCATGCTGATGAGCTTACAGTAGGCCTGTCTTCACTATAGCTTGAGATTGCCAATATCCCGCTATTTGAACTATCCTGATTGCAAACTATCCAGCTAATTTGCGTCTTCATCAGCAAGAAGTTGCAATTAGCGCAATATTTGGTCGGGATTGTCATCCCAAGATATCTTGGGATAGTTTGCAAAATATCCCACTATTTGGCAAAATATCCAGCTATTTGTCCGGTGCATCTTCACAGACCTAAGACTTGCACTGTGCGCGAACGCTGAGCAAAATATCTCAAGCTAATTCTCAAGGTTGAGTTTTAAGTTTCGAGGTCGAATCTCGAGCTGATGAAGACGCGTTTTGTAACTTCGGATGATTTCCCGAATCAGAAATAGCAGGCGATTTGCAATCTCGAGATGATGAAGACGCGCCTAATGGTAACGTCTAAAATCTACTTCAACCTGACCATCCCGCGGATTGCGTTCGGTTTCAGCTTACAGCCTGAGAAACCTCACATGATCCCTCCCTCTCCAGTCCAACGAGAGAGAGAGGCATTTGGTAAAGGGCAGAGGACTTAATTGAAGAAAACAAATTACCATGACCATGTACGTTGCGTTTAGAGCTCAACTTGACAAGAGAGAGTGACAACCACTTCTTGTCTGATCTCCTCTTCAAATCCATTCACTTTCGGTGTAGACCTTCTAATATTACTATTCTCACACATCCAACACAATGAAATTCAAACAACATTTCAGGCCACAAGACATTTGTTTAAATGACTTTGCGTTTCAGGAGAGAGCGTATCACGGTAAGTAGAATAGTTGCACTCTGATTGTGGCTGTATACCGTTTTTCTAGTAATTAGGAAGAGTGGAGAGCTGACTACAGGTACATTATGAAGTGAAGAGCTGAATACTAGCACAGTTTTCACTGGACAAATCATTGTACTCCATTTAAAATGTGAAACTGCATGAAAATATAGATTATATGTACAGTACGTATACAGTGTCGAACATGAATGAGAAGGTTGACATATTGTAAGTCTATCCCGGGAATGCGAGAATTCTTTACAATTACAAAAATGCAAGGAATGCTGTCTTCAAAATTTCAGAATTCTGGCATAACCTTACATGTATATATATAGGGAACTGTTCTAAAATTAAAAATGAAATACAAACCACTACCTAAAGCCTAAAACAAAAGGCTGTCAAATCATACAAAATATCCACACTGGAATATCTGCCAGATGAAATTAGATTAAAAACATCAAGGTTATCTTTTCGGAGACATCTTTCCACCTACCTTATATGTAAATGACATGGGCTCAATCCCACCCCCTTCGTTTTTTCCTTTTATATTACTTGTCTTCCTTTTATATATGTATACACTTATAGCGGCCTTAAGCTTTTACAGGATTTGTGCATGTACGTTCATATGTATGATTATTTTTATTAATACATCCTTTCATTTTTATGAACACATTGATGATTTTATTTCTTCAAAGATTTGTTTTCTTTCATTATAATGCTTTACGCTTAAGCTTTTTTATTTTTATTTTTTCATTTTAGTAAAGAAAAAAAAGTTACATGATATTGTATTATTTTGCTGTATATATGTAAATACAAAACAAACAAGTTTTACATTCATATGTAAAAACAAATTAACAGAAAAAAACTTGCCAAAGAATGGAACTAGGCTCGACTAGCACTTGTGCTAACTTCTAGTTCCAATTAACAACTTCACCTAAACATAGTAATATGCATATTTAAGTATATATCTTTTGTACATTTAATAGTATGCAGATGTATGTCTAAAAAATATTGTTTTAAAACCATTACTGTTCAATCGACATTACTCTTATGTTATGTATACATGTATCAGTATTATTTTTTTTTTGCATTGTATGATTGTTCATATGTACTGTCTTTATTGTGATGTGTTGTTGTTAATAAATTCAAATTCAAATTCAACTACATTGTAAATCTAAATTTGAAGCCTGAAGTTCAAACTGGTTACCTAAAGCCATAATGCATTCATCAGTTCCAAACAAGATATATGAAGATAAAAACTATTAGTAATGAGTCATTCTCTTCATACAAGTACAAAATGGTTACCAAACAGCCAGAATGCAGTTGATCTGAAACCCATGAAATATACACTAAAACAAGACAGGTTATAGAATTACAACACAAAGTTAAATTACTGTTACCAATACATAGTCAATGAAGCAAAATCAGAATTAAATATAAAGATCAAAAATATATAAACCTAAAGCAATCCCTAAACCAGAAATATGAAGTTAAAACTGTTACCAATGCAGTTTTCCTCTTTTAATACAGTGAAGCAAATCAGAATTAAACATGAAGTTCAAAACGATTACCTAAAAGCCGAAATGCAGGCAACCTCTGAAGGTATGCACGCCGAGTGCTCTCGAGACATTCCTCGATAGTACATAACAGATGTCAGTTAACGGCAATTCATGCTCGGAATAACTCTAGTTCTCACATTTTGTTTCAATTCCTTGCCCTCGTCGTCGTATTTACCCCTGAAAATCGAGGACACAAATTGATTTCTTTCAATGCACATGCACGTCATCACTAGCACTCAAAACGGCTTTTGGCCCTTTTCATTCTCTCTCTCTCTCTCTCTCTCTCTCTCTTTCTTCTTTCTACTGGGGGGGGGGGGTTTGAATGTGATTATATTTGAATGTAATCAGGGCAAAAGAAAGAGAGAGAGAGAGAGAGAGGTAAAGAGAGAAAGGGAGAGACAGAGACAGAAAGAGAGCTTGATATCATGAATAAATTTCTCTTCAAAGAAAAGTCAATCTAAAAAGATTTGTTATCTTTAATTCTCTCTCTCTCTCTCTCTCTTTTCTTGTTCTTCTCCTCCTCCTGTTTGAAGTGGTTTCATATAAGTAATAAAGATACCCTGTGTTACTGATTTAAAATGGGCAAAAGAGAGAGGATTTGATGATATTAATGCCGACATGTACATAAATTTCAGGAATAAATTCCTCTTGAAAGAATAGCCCTGTGAAAAGATTGAAACTATTCTGCAATGAACTATATCTTTTGCAGGATACATAAGTGCAGTGTTAAGATTTGAATCCATTGTGTAATTACTGTTTCATATTAGCATATAAATTGGATAACTAATGCTAGGAGTTATGCAACAAGATATGAGTACTAATCAATGAATGTATACTCGATTAAACAAAAACATTCATGATGATTTGAATAACTATTTGGTAATCATTAAATCTTTCTTATCTCTTTAAATATATGATCTTAACTTTATTTTTTGAATGCAATTATGAAGAATTTTTACAAATTTCTTCAACATTTTATGAACACCCTTCTAGCTAGCAACAGACAGACTTTCAATGAAAGCTTTATAAATGGAAGTTACTTCATTCATATTGTTGGCATAGAGTCAGAAAAGGTATATCTCTATGTTGTCTAATCTGAGTTAATGCCCGAGCTGCCAACCTTGTGCGACCAAAAAAAGGAACCATGATGGCAACAAAAAAAGGAATTTCAAGCAAAAAAAAGGAATTCATTAAAACGAAACTTACAACCATGCGCGACACCCTTCCAATGCCGAAATGTCCATTCCTCATCTTTCCCTCCATATTAGGACCTATAGTTTATTTACAAGCAGGTATTTTGTTGTTGTTATTTTGGTATTTATCAGCATTACATTCTTTTTGAGAGTATTTTTCTCTTCAAGTATGTTTTAACCTTAGTTTTCTATTGACTTAATGATCAAAATAACAGTTTAGGGCAGTTGTTTGACGTCCGGAATGTTAAAAAAATTATAAAAATTACGAATTTCGATGAAAAAACAAAATTGTTGGCAGCTCTATAATCCCCTTCTACCTCTCAGCAGATCATATTATTTGTTGAAAGCTAGAAGGAATTAACTCTCATACCAAGCTAAACCACAAAGTTAACACATTTCTGGTGCTCTCCACAAATGATATATAACCCTATTTTGCCACTTTAGAGAAAGAGACATTTTCTCCTAAATTCTCTTTTATAGATATTTCGCAATAAAAATGCTCTCCTTAAAATAACTATGATTTTTGGATTAAAATAAATTTGCTTTCTTAGTTCTCTACAAAAAACATCTGTACAGATCAAACATCTCTTGTTTTTAAATAAATAGAGCAGCTTGCCTCTAACATTTCCACAGATAAAAACCCACTCGATTCCTCCAAAATAGTTCATGTAAAATTAGGTTTGAAATGATTTTTTTTGTCATGGTTTCTCTAGAGAATTGTTAAGAATTATGCATCTATATTTGGAGTCGCTTTCCGAGTAACTAGCAAAAATATAAATCTCATTTGTAATCTACAGAATTTCCATTGCACTGCGTTAACTAAGGGAATGTAGAATCATAAATGGCAAAGGCCCACAGGCAGTTTGATGGCTTAACCAGCAGCAGCGAGCTCAGAGATAAAGTAATCAAATTCTCAATGATCGTCACTGCATTAATTGAAGGGGACATGTGTGCTAAAACACCATTTGCAACAAGCGCCATAGCAGACCAACATGCAGCCTGGTATGTCGACATGCTGAATTCATACATAGATGCTTGCTTGTTCACACATTTATCTCTAAACTTTCATTAGCAACTATAATTTAACAGGTTGGAGGTTGTTGTTATTTTTTAATAAATTTTTTAAAGGGGAGGGGAAAAGAGGAGATGGGAAAGAGAAAGGGGAAAAGGGAGATGGCATGACAGAAAAGGGAACTGCAATACAAAGATAAATATAGAGAACAACATGAAAGAGAGGGGGAGAAAGGGGGAGAGATAGGCAGAGCCTGGGGGAGGGGGAGAGAGGAGAGAGGAGAGAAAAGAGGAGAGAAAAGAGAGAGAGAGGGGGAGGGGTAGAGGGGGAGCGGGAGGGAGAGAGAGAGAGAGAGAGAGAGAGAGGGGGGGAGAGAGACAGTCAGACAGACACAGATGGGGAAAGAAAAACATTTACTGCAATATATATGCACATACTACTAGTATGTAAGCATGGAGAACTCTAAAATAATAAGGAAATGTTGATGTTCTGGATATAAAATCAATATTTTCAAATAAATTGCCCACCTAGAGCTTGAATGTTACATTATCCACTACATACACATAGGAAAAATTTGGAGCATTTACACCACAGTTGCATGAAAACAGATTGTATTCTATTACACTTTACACATCTCTATCTAGTGTGAAAGCAACCACTGTGTCTGTTGACGACATCTACATCAGATGGTAAACAACTGTAGTCTGATCTCTTTTGCTCCCCATCTCTCTGGCTCTCTCTCTCTCTTTCTTTTCTTTCTCTCTCTAGCTCTGTCCTCTGTATTAAACAAATATTATCAACATTTCCTCTCTATATCTTTTCTCTCTCTCTTTTGTTCTTTCCTATTTTAAGTATCTGCATTTCTCTCTTGAACAAATCGCCTAATACTTTTCTTAATTTTCAAATTTTTTGTCTTTTATCAAATTACAAAATTTCCCTTCTCCCTCATTCTCTCTCCCATCTTTCCCCCTTTTTATATTTGCTCTCTCTCTCTCTCTTTCTTTCTTTCTCTATCTATTTATTTATGACTCCATCTCTGTTTAAACCTACACATCCTTTCCTTTTTCATCTATCACTCTTTCCAAATATCTCTGTTACCTTTCTCCATCTCTCTCTCCCTCTCTCTCTCTCTCTCTTTCTCTCTCTCTCTCTCTCTCTCTCTCTCTCTCTCTCTCTCTCGGGGCAATGAATAACACTTTACTTTACCTGCGAACCGCACGCTACAAAACAAAGCAAAATACCAAGCTCGCTCGCTCTCGGCTGCTCTATCCCCAGCTGGGAACCTGAGAAAGACTAAGCACTGTGAACACAAGTCACATGATCAACCTAAAGTATCAGGTGATCCAAGACTCTCTTATCACATGATCTCATCTTACTTGACTGGGAAGGCAAAAACTCTCAGAGCTGACCGAATTTTGTCACTTTTAAAGTGAAAAGATGACGAGGAAAACTGAAAGGACGCTCTTATTGATGGGTAGTTCTCCTGAAACAAAACACGAATCTAATTTTATGGAGTGACATTCTTGATAGAGTGGGTATATCAATTCCGTATTCATGTGAAATATAAGCCATCTAGAGAATGCCTTGCTTAATCACATGACTTTCTATTGTGAAGTCACTTTCAAAGAGGGCATGTGTTGCGAAATGTGGCATAATAAGAAGTTTGCAAAGCACACATTTTGGAAAACAAGACACACCCACACAAAACAGAAAACAAAACTAGTGACTCCTACTCTTTTCATTGCATACATTTCAAATCTGAAGTCACTTTCAAGAAAGCATGATGCAAAAGGGAGCACAGTAAAAAGTTAGATGTCATAATGCGGGTTTGAATTTTCCAGGTTACAGACTTTACCTCCATTGTACGTGTAGTATTTCAGTTTAGTTTTCTTCAACTTAGTGTATTCCAGAATTTTTGTTCTTGTACTTCTCTCACAACAATGAGTTCCAGTGGCAGACTGAAAATTCTCTGACATGCACAAAAAAGCCATAAGTCCATGCTTTTTTCTTTTCTTTTCTCACTATTTTTCTCTGTCTCCTTTCTTTCTTTTTACCTATTTCTAAAACATTTTTAACCCCTCTTTTTTTAAAGAGCTGTTTGGCACATGCCTCCTGCACCCCTGGATCTGCCACTGAATTCATCACCTTCGATCACGTAGCCCATAGAGTGTGATTCATGCTATCATTATGACTTAATCTATGCTAACCTTCCATCTTTGACTAATCTATAATAAATGTCATACAAATGCAGAGTAATTTTGCCTCTAAAACCAATAAAATGGCCTTTTAATTCTCCAACTAGCCCCTCAATTTTCTTCTTGAGATAGTTTTAGTGTTTAACAAAATTTGGAAATATCTTTTCCAGAAGGAACTTGTATATGTTGCACTGTAAACATGCAGGAACATACTGAAACCTAACCTATAAAACTTACTGCCACCCTGAACAAAGACTATCCCAAAATGAAAGTTCTAAATGTCCAATAAAAGAAGTCTGGACAACAGACAGGTCACACATGCCAAGTATTGAATATCAGCTGCAGGGTGAAACATAAGAACATCCTAATGTATCACATGATATAAAAATATGACAGCGAGGGGTTTATAGTTTTCAAAACTGCATTAGATTCTTTGTCCCACTTGGAGAGTGCTTGGATGCAGAAGAAGATGATATCTGTAGAACGCATGTTGGTGGAAGGAAGAATAGATATATAATACACCTAGATACTGCATCTGGGGTTATTGAATGTTCAGTGGGTGGAATATAAGATTGAGTGAGTATGACATTAGAAGGTAACTCGTGCTTGAACATGTGCATGCAATTTACTTTGGCTATCTTTTATGTATCCGTCAGCTGAGAAAACATGTCTAGCTTTAGAACAAAAAATTGTGATTTATGGGAAATTGAAAGGACTTGTATTAAATAATGAGAAGGGTGAACATGTTTGGTATTCAAAGATATCCTCTGGGGCACATGCCTACACTCACCAACAAAAAACACAATCTGGGATACCTTAAATAGACAGAAAAATGGAAATGTGCCGGCCAATTGTGAAATCTAGCAATTTTAGACCTGGAATGTACCTGACAATGTAACATACCCCCGTCAGATTGTCAGTTTAAAAAAAGCATCTAAAAATTGTAATGCCATATCTATCTATTTCTTAAAATGAAAAGTGAATTGAACTCAAAGATCCATTTTAACAAGAGTGTATCCAAAGGTGTAAGTAATGCAATTAAATTCTGTAATTCATTGCTGACTATTTGATAAGTCATCTCAAAACAGCTAAGGAAATACCCTTCATAAAATTCAACAACCTTTACAAGAATAAATGATGCATGGATTTTGTGAGAGTGGTTCCTGGGGCCCTGTTTCATAAAACTTGTTATCTATAACAACTGCTAAATTTCTATGACAAATTTGCTCTCAGCCAATCAGATGCCTTGATTTCAGTAGCTTATAACAGTAGCTTGTAACTTGTTATTGATAACATGTTTCATGAAACAGGGCCCCGGTTACACCTTGGTATCAAGTGATGCTACATGCAGTGCACCGGGTCAAACATCTGACAGTCTGACGTAATTAAAGCACGGCTTGTAAGATGCGCTCTCAAATCTAACACTTTACCAAATCTTCTAGGTAATTTCAAGCAACAAAAGAGCGAAGCCTAGTATCTGATGACGAGTGAAATAGTGGCAGAGAACGTTGTCGGTTTAAGGTTTAAAAGCGTGGTGCAGTCGAAACCTTTCCCGCCACAGGCATGGATATTATAGCGAGTAACATGGTCTTGATGTGCGATATCACAACTCGCCATATATAAAGCTTGGTTTAGTCGTATAACGGAAAGCTGCAGGGTTTATCATCAAATAAGTCACATTCAACACACGTACTTTATCTTCATTTATCATTTATCAGTTCAAATTTACTGGGAGTTTTTCCATGAGATGTTGGAAGCAGGCAAGAAAGGCATATTGAGCAGAATTCAAAAGCTATCTGTGTGTATTCATCACATTTTCAATACTGTCTCTTATTTTACTAATCTAACAGTACCAACTTTTTTATTTACACAGTCATAGAGTGGCCATTAGCATTATAGGAGGGGGGAGGGGGGAGGGGGGGGGGCAGGGGCAGTCGGTAAATTAAATCCAAATTGATTTTTCTTTTCTTTTGCCATTTGATTTGAGAACATGTCCCCCTGCCCCCCCCCCCCTATCCCCCTATTCTCCTGTGCCTCCATGGCTACGTCACTGTATATATGAACATGACATCCATGGTAAATATAGCAATCGATTAGCAACAAATGCTGACTGTCTATACCATTTTCTGCACAGAATATACAAGTTCATGTTTTTTTTTTACATTACTCTCTTGAATACATGTATATGGTTTAAAACTACTCTACAATGATTTCTCTGATCTTTGCAAACGTCTGAAGTGCAATGACTCATAATGTACTCTTTGAGATCACTTATTAAAACTCAACGACCTGCCCATTTCAATTTTCAATGTTGAATTTAAAGACAGTCTAAAGTTCTGGTCAAACACAAAAAGAAAATGCTTATAAAATATAAAATAATATTCAGACTTAATTTCAAAGACTACAAAGAAGTGATATATATGTCAATCAACATGTTTATTAGCCCAAAACAGCGGAAGGCAAGGTAATGAAATAGGGTCCATCAAAAGTCTATATGGTCCCATAGGTCCATATCTATGTTAGTATTTTCAAGTGTATCAAATCCAGAATATTTTTTGCTATATGTTACATAAGTAATTTATATTA
This sequence comes from Strongylocentrotus droebachiensis, assembly GCA_035222895.1. Classification (NCBI taxonomy): domain Eukaryota; kingdom Metazoa; phylum Echinodermata; class Echinoidea; order Camarodonta; family Strongylocentrotidae; genus Strongylocentrotus; species Strongylocentrotus droebachiensis. Next base: position 68,098 of record JAVYIG010009306.1, on the reverse strand, counting down.
GTTCCTTTTTATGTTTATATATTAACATTTTTGTCAGTCTAAGCAACCCATTCACTGCATGATGAAAATTATGATAAATGCATAATAAAAACTATAAAGACTTTTAGACAATACTTTGTGAAATCCAGCTTCATGGCAAGAACTATAAGAATAAGAATAAGAATAATTTTATGATTACATCCATATTCCCCTATTAAACTCACCTCTGGTAGTAATGTCCTCGTAAGGGCTGGATCCACGGCCTGTCAAGAGAAAAAGAAAAGGAGAAAAATCATGAGTATTCTATGCAACGGACTAAAACATGAGAGGAAAATTCAGTCAACATGGCAGTAATTAGCGGTACTCACTCGACGCTGGCGCCATCGTGTCTGCAAGCATCTACGGCAGAGCATCTCTAGTGTCACGCCCAGTCAAGAAGGAAATAGTCTTTAGACAACTCCCGTCTTATGCTATGACCTTCTTTATTCCGTTTGGAATGAATGATTTATGGGGGAATGCGATGGAGGCACTTGATATCTATTGCTTGAGATGCACCATGCCTTCTTGTTGAATTATATCTGAAGCGATAGTGGTTCAAAACATCGTCAACGACAGACAAGCAGTAAAACAAAAGTGAAGGAGGCTTGAGAACTCAAAGATTAAAACAGGAGGACAGGAAAATACAGTTTAATATGTTGGTACATGGGTTATAACCTAATTTGGAAAAAACAAGGTCAGGTTTGGCAAAACTTGAAATGGATCAAAGCACCATCGACTACTAGCAATAATCTTCAGGGGATTAGGAGTCTCAATAGCTCGGCTTTACAGCAGCAGGCCTGGAAAATACGGTCTGATATTTTTATAGAGGGTATAAACCTCATTAGAATCAGGTTATGACCAGACTCCATCAGGTTTTTACTACTTTCAGGAAAGATCTGAAGCTATGTGGTCATCAACTACAAGCAGTAATCTTCAAGCATTTAACAGGAATTAGAAGGTTTTATAACTCAGGTTATGACCAAACTAGATCAGCAGCAGGCCTGGAAAGTACGGTTTAACATGTTTTGGAAGAGGTTATATACATTGAGAATCAACAGCAAACTACAAGCAGTAATCTGCAAGTATTTAACAGGAATAAGAAAGTTTTATAACTCAGTCTTTAAAGCAACACGGCTGGAAAATCCGGGTTTTTAAGTCGATAAGCTTTCATAAAATTTCATGACAATTAAAAGGAGGTTGGTTCAGAGTCAGACAAATGTCAACTATAAGCAGTAAAACTGAATTGTTAAAGCTCAAGTTCTAGAAATAACAATTACCAGTAATAGAAAGGAAAATGTTTAGTTTCTTTATAAAGGATTTACTGTATATAATTTGCATCTGATTGTAATTGGATTTTACCAAAAACAAGGGGTACATCAAAAAACAATATGGTTGAACGCATTGTGAACTACAAGCAGTAAAATAGAAATGGACAAAGATCGATAGCTATTTGGTTATGGTATATGAGATCTGATGTTAAAATGGTTTCAGTTAATAAAGGGGTCAAAAGTCGATGAAAACACTCATTTTGTTTTCAATAAAACATTACTTGAATGATTTCCATTCCCTCTAATATAAATGCAATTTCCTCTCTCTACACAGCTATTACCATTTCTCCTTCCTTCTCTCTTCCTCTCTCTCTCTCTCTTCCCCTCTCTCTCTCTCCTCTCTCTCTCTCTCCCTTCATCTAACCCTTGTACCCTCTATCTCTTCCTCTATCTTCCCCTCTCTCTCTCTACCTCCCTTAGCACGACTCTCAATCTTTAACTAAATCCAGTCCAAATTTGTTTAGTCTGCCGTTTACACGCACCATTCCATCAGACAAACATTATAAATTACCCTCTCCACTACTCCTACAGCATCCTGTTCCCCCGCTCTCTACCATAGCTGCATCAATGAGCATGCTCGACCAGCGCCGACATTGTCTGCCTCAAATCATACGTGCACTTCCGCAGCGGGATACTTTATCGCCGTGTCTGTCTGACCTTTAGCATGTACCAAAGAAATGAGTGATTAGCTGTCTAGATAGCTTTAATGCAGGCCTAATGTAAACGGCACTTGAATCTACCCCACGCTAGTAAAAACAACATGGAGCAGTCAAATCGTAGGTTCATTGGTAGGTTCAGAAGGGCTTTAACTCTGTGTTAAAGTATATGCGTTAACGCCCACCTGGCTCCATAAAGACGGTAACTACTTGCTCCAACACAAATCAGAAGAAGCCCACCTACTATTAAAGAAGGAAAGAGGAACACAAACCGTGATATATCCAAAAGATCACCACTAAAAGTGTGACAGATTTGCTATATATCCTAAATCAAATGCCTCTAGGGAGTGATGAATGTTTAGATTACTTCAGGTGCGCAATAAGCAGGTATGTCTCTGCTGAGAGACAGAAAGGCATTAAATCATATTATTTCTTACCGGGTTAATGCCCTTTTAGCTCTCAACAACTAACTCATTGCCAGTAGATCAGTACTAAGACTTTGACAGATCTGCTATGTATCCTAAATCAAATGCCTCTACTGAGTGATGAATGTTTAGATTGCTTGAGGTGCAAAAGGAGCAGGTATACAGTATCAATTGCTCAGAGGCAGACAGGCGTTAGACCACATCCTTCATTTCAAGGTTAATGCCCTTCTCGCTCTCAAAAGCTCATCAGAATTGGACTAACTATAATCTATTTGATCATGATGTCTGGGAAAGAAAAATGTTTATGTCAAGATGGATTAGATTTATGAGGTTAAATACATTCTACGTTCACATCTACCAAAGATTAGTGCTCTGGGGGGTGCTTCACAAAGATCCTAAGTTGAATTTATCTCTAAGTTGGACTTAATTATTATGGAAAGCTTAAATGTTGATTCAAATCATTCATATTTCTTATTATCAGTGACTGGTTTTACCATTGTTTTCCCCGATAGACTGTAGTGTTATGAAAACCTTTAGGAAAACGCAAAATTTGATTTTGATTTCCAATCATAAATATCTTGATAGTCAGACAGGCGATCGGTTTGTAAAAGTCATGGGGGTTCCTGACTGACCTATAAGTTTATAATTATAATTGAAGCATGAGCTGAATCCAGGATTTTTGTTTCAGAATCTGAGACAAAGTTACTCAATCCCTTTAATTGAAAGCAACTTATTCCAAGATATCATTTATTTTCATTAACTCAAGGCTCAGACCTTTAATGACCACCATACTCGTTTATTATCCTGAGAAAGTAATAATGAGCTGCAAATGTCAATAATTCAAGTTATAATGATGCCATAAAATATTGATATATCCCACACAAAGTGGTTTTATTCTGCATGTGGGCACGGTATTGAGTGGGTTGGGGTTCAAAGAATTTATTGGAATATTCACCAGTTTCTAAATTGAGGTAGAAATGTTATAAGGATAATGTGTAGAAAATTAACGAGCTATCGGAATACTGGTTTTGGTCCGAGGACTATTTATTGCTTGTATCGGTGGTATCAATAGCATTATCAGTAGTTACATACATGTATTATCTATTGATGCAAAAAAGGCATATTGAGGAGGAGGAGGAGGAGTAGTAATGGTGGTGTTCACAATAGAAGTATTAGTTAGAGCATTTTTTTAACACTGAGAATTTTAGCTGGGCATTGTGGTCACAATTTATTTCAGTTTTTAAAACCAACAGGATAATCACAGAATAATAAGCACTACACTGTATATGCATGAATCTACCTTAGATGTGAAGATACAAGTTTAAGGATAGTACTTGTACACTTTACATGCAGTTAGAATTTTCATTAAAAAAACCCTGATAAATACTTTATCAGTACACTTTCATCATGTGCATTATATACACTCCGATGAATTTGATATACATACATGTATATCTGTTGAGAGCCAGAAGGGCATTAGCTCTGTTTAAAGGATATGAGTTAACGCCCTTGTGACTCCAGACAGGCAATATAGACTGCATCCTATAGTGACTCTAATCTGTCCTTATAATCACATTCATTCAATATTCAGGTTTATCTATCCTAGTAGAGCATCGTAGTGCGCTCTGATAATAGACCGGTGGTTGGGGATGAGTATAAATTGACCTTTAAACTATCCCCAAAAGATCAAAGGTGGTCTTCTCATCGGCATGGGGTAATCAGGCATGGAGAGAGAAAGAGGGGGAAGGGGGGGGGGGGGGTTGGAGGAACAGGTCGAGAAAGAGAGAGAGAATGAGAGAGACAGACACAAAGAGAGGGAGACAGAGAAAAGGAAAGAGAATACATCAGAGAGGGGAGGGGAGAGGGCAAAAGAGAGGAGAAGGATGGAATGAATATAAGGAGGGAAAGAGAAACTCTTCTTTTTTCTGTTTGCATATCAATCTGCAATATATTTCAGATTCTTCAAGCATGGCTTTGTTTTCATCCAAAGCAAAGTAGATATTTTTCTGTTTATACTGCAACTCTTATATATAAATAAAAAAAATTGCAATCAGTTCTTTTTAAAATTTCCTAAAATTGCTTTGCTGTTTTATTACCTATAATATGGATTTCTGTTTTTTTGAGATCTCTAAGCACAAATGAAATCTCTTTCAAGCTTTCATCATAAGGCTTAATCAGAATTAAAGAGAATCAATTTCATTTCCCCCTCTTTTTCTTGCTGATAACCTGTCTTCACATGGCATGCAATTCAATCTCATTTTCAATCTCATTGATCAAAGAAAAAATCGTTTGAGATCTTTCGTCAAATTCATGACAGTACGCTTGCAAGGAAACTAATCAATATTCATGTCCTATGCTCAGAGCCAAACAGGCATTAACAGTCCAGGGGGGTGTTTCACAAAGATCCCAAGTTGAACTTATCTCTAAATTGGACTCAACAATTATGGAAAGCCATTAGCATCCTTGAAAATATTTTGTAAAAGTTATTCTAAAAGGCATAAAAAGCTGATTCAAATTAATCGTATTTTTTATTATTATGGGAGATTTCATGATGTGGAATTTATGAAAAGTCTAAAATACTTGAATTTTTGATTTTGAATATATTTAATTATCAGGCTACAAATGGCTCTCCATAATATTTAAGTCCAACTTAGAGTTAAATCGACTTAGGATCTTTGTGAAACACACCCCGCCTGTTGCACTGATGAGGGCGACAACAGACCAACTACAGATTGAACAACAACTTACGCTACATTAAATGGATAAGAATCATATGGTTTGGAATAGACCAGCTTACCATTAACGTATTTCAATATACGCATGATTTTCTCGTGAAACTACCAACTACTTGATTCATCCCCCTAGGTATAATGGCATCTCTATGGATGGAATTCACTCTGAATACATTACTTGTTGCTATGTTTAGCAACCATCTGGCAAGCTTTTCAGTCGTAAAGAGAAACTTTCATTTAAAAAAGTATGCATCAAATGATAGTAAACGGGTTTATTGGAATCGGTATGGCGGTGTAACTGAGGTTTAACTCTGCATGTAAAATGGTACAATTTAGCGCCCTACTAGCTCTCAACTAACAATTAATACTTGCTACCGCAGTCCTTGCACTCTTCAAGCTCATTTTACCTGCGATGACTAAAAACAAAATGGCAAACGTGCTTCCGATGGTGATGATATTCCTGGTATCAAGGTTGTGGAATAGATCCATGAGGAGTGATTCACTCTCCTTGTTTCAGTCATTCAAATCTACTTCATTAATTAGCCATGGTGAAAACTCGTTGATTGGCACGGTAGGTCGAGCTCGTGGAGCGCAGAAGCGGGTCGCTTTTGGCAAGGTGCCAACGTGTACTATTTGCGTGTTTCCATTCTCCTATTTCCTTCTTTCAATGGTTTTGAAATCACTGGATGACATTTGATTATAGCTCAATGATTTCTTTTCATTGCTTTCATTAAGGATTGATATTGATTTGAGGGATACGTGAATAAAGTACATGCCTATATACTCTCATGAGAGTGTGTGATAACAAAAGGCCAGAGTATATACAAGGAGGTGATCAAGGTTACTGGTTTTTAAATCTATTGGTGTATCTACACCGTTGCCAAGAGATTTAGAATACTTTTATCCTTCTATCTTTTCATGAAATGATTGTAGCATTATGCTTTATTCTTAATAGATTAAGATAATATTATCTCAGATAATTATTATTATTTCAGATTAATCACTATATTTCTGATAAGATATAACCTTTATCTTTTAAGGATAAACCATACTATTAGTTTGTCACAATCATTTCATAAAAAGATGTGAGAATAAAAATAATTTCTTCTTTCTGGGCAACAGTGTCAGTGATCTAGGACCACAAACCTTTTTTTTCATCTCATTTCAAATATGAGGACATTCAAAGAGTAGTCCTTTTCAAGGACAAAAGAAAGATAAAACTCACAAATTATTGACTCAAACCAAACCTTCTCTTTAAAATACTCTCCACATCCCTTATGACATTGATATAACTCTATCCTATACTAATTTCAGGGAAATGGGCCCCTAATAGAAACATAATATCAAAATTTACCCGGCTCCAACATCTTGTACTTTCTTACGCTTGTAAGATAAATGGCAAGATTTGAGTCATTAATAACCATTTTGAGCTGATCAAATGACAGTGATGACCTTTAGGTATAAAATGGAGATGGAGGATGGGAATTTAAGAATAGTTTTGTTATCTTCTACCATGTTACCATGATATAAATACTTTCTCTTGATTAACAGATAATACTGTGGCATTTCTAGGGTGGCGGTGGGGAAGGTGGGGAAGGGGGAGAGGGGAGTGTTTCAGAAATTGCTGACAAGCACCAAATAATATTTATAATAATAATAAGATATTTGTATACCGCAAATTGCAAATTGCCTCTATCACAATTTCATGTGGATTTAGGAGTCTAAAAATACTGCCAGAGCATATATTTATGGGGTAATATTTAGCTATCTACCTATCTACAAATGTACATTACATATTCTATCTATCTATATACCTCTCTCTCTCTCTCTTTTCTCCCTCTATTTTTTTTTTACTATACTCTCTACCCCCACCCCCCCCCCCACACACACACACATCTCCTTCTCTCATCTCTTCTCTCTATCTATCTCTAACTTATCTCCCCCCTTCTTTCCGTCTCTATCTATCTCTAACTTATCTCCTTTCCTCCCCCTCTTTCTCCCCCCCTCCCCCCTCTCTCTCTCTCTCTCTCTCTCTCTCTCTCTCTCTCTCTCTCTCTCCCTCCCACTGTCTTCCCCTCCCCCCTTTCTCTCCCCATTTCCCCATCTTCCCTCGTTTCTCTATGATGCACACATGCTGAAAATTAATCTCAACACCCCACTTGATTTCATTAGGGAAACCTAATATTAATCTTAGAGGCCCCCTCATCCCCTCCATCATGTATATTCATTTCTCCAACGTTGAGCTTAAAGGTATAAACCAGTTTTGGAAATGCCCTCCTTTCAAAAAATGAAATGGAAGCTCTTATTACCGATCATGTGAGAGAATAAGTTTTGACCGATACATGATGATACAAATTTTGCCAGGAAACCGCCTACTAATTGATATATTTGGTACATTATTATATATATTTGGACCTGATAAATATAACACACATGTCGCGTAGTCCCATATACATCTTTCTGTGTACAGTGCTTGTAACTTTACCAAGACTGGGCCAAATTTCTTACCATTTTGATGATTCCAGAACCTTGCAGTACACACCGATACTTATATGCCAGATGATCAACCTTTTTTGATCGATTCCACAACGTTTCTTTCACAATACAATCGCATGACCAGAACTCAACTTCATCTTTAATCTTCCCCCTTCACATTGGGATATTTCTTTCCTACTTATCACATAAATACAATTGTCTGTTTAAAGCCAGAAGGGTGTTAGCTCCTATCATTTCACACACAGATAATGCCCTTCTCGCTCCAAACAGATACCTTGTATTGCATTTTGATAAATCTATCATAATCACTTTCATTTCTACCATCATGATTCTTTAAGTAATTGGACAAGGGCATCTTCTAATTGATGAGAATACCACACTTCAGTGCAGAATAGTCTCAGATGCTATTTACAATTTTAAGGGTTTATTTACATGTAGATCAAGAAGGGTATATTGTCTGTTTAGATCAACAAGGGCATTAAGTCTTAAAGTATATGATCTTTTACCATGGTGGCTCCAAACAAACGATATGAGATTTGTATCATTTCAACAAAGTAGATGCCCTTCTTGCTTTCGACCGTAGAAGAAGGGGAACAAAAATTAAACAAGACTTCAATAACAAATCTATCAGTGTGGGTATCGATCTTGTAGAACCAGAGATTGTCTTTACATGGGATTTCTCCACAGCTTGGAGTGAAAAATAATAGCTTGAGGAGGGGTTTAATGAAGAAGGTACACTTTAATTGGAGCTTGTTAACAAGAATTCGTCCGCGTTTGTTGATCTTTCCTTCTCTGGGGATCAAAATGGCGATATATCTATAAAAATCTTCTGCAGGGATTCTGTTCCTAGCCATGCAGGTAGGATTAATGCATTAACCCAAATGAAGGATACAGCACCACAGGCGTTTGTTAAAAATTAGGCACCATTCATAAGATTGGACCCACTGGTCTAGATAGAGGGCAGCGTTTATGGATTATCTGGGCAAGATTATCTAGATACATAATTATATTTACTTTGGATCTGTACGGAAAGTGTTCCAGATCATACTTACTGCTTAGAGGTAATCTCAGATTTTGGTTTTGCAATTTAGTAGAAACTGTCTTAAACTTATACTCTGTTTTTAAAATAATAGCGTCAGAATTTTGTTAAAGGCCTTGTTTTAATTGTATCATAGGACTTTTCAGATAAACAAATTTTACAGTGCAAATCTGCCTGTTATATTACATCATTTAAATAAATGATCAAATATCCTATGCAACATCATAAATAACCTACTAAATAAACAATTGTTTTCATCTTCACATTCAATTCCGTATCAAAATAACCAGTACACAAGTGGAGCTTTCGACCATTCTTAGATTACAGGAGCACTTCTTTGGAAGTTCTGCTTCTAGAATATCATTACCAGGGGCATTTTACGTGAAATGACAGTTACAGTTTAGATTCTTTAATCTTGTTTTTAGGAATATTATGATTTCTTTTTTCTAAGTTCTTCAAAGTATCATAAGAGGTCTGACTTTCTTCTGGACAAAGTTTTCTTCTTATGACATATTCTTGAGGCTGGTTTTCAAATTGCTTGTATTTTTCTTACTCTTAAATCACCGTCCAGTTTTTGAAAGCTTTTAAAGTGCTCTGTCGCTTTAAACCATTGTTATTGCTGATGTACATGTTTAAAAAGCTACTATCTTGTTTCATCAACAATAAAGTACTTTGTAAAACAAATGTTTTGATTCCAGATGTTTTCAAATGTCATTTCAATCTACTGAAACAATAATATGCTAGTAGCATCATTTTATAATAATGCTCTGAGCGAATTCACAACTAAATCACAATAGCAACTGTTTTAGAGCTGTTTTTACAATCGTTACTTTCTGAGAAACGCCACTGCAAATCATGACCCCATTTGTTTGACCTTAAAGGTACATGGAATCGATATGTTAGGGCCATTGGTGTTTGTCAATTTCTTAAAGCAGCAATTTCTCCTCTGAATTTTAAACTTCACTCGTTGAACCAACACCACACCTACTTAACACCTACCCTAATTTCAACCATAAACCCTAAATCTCAAATCAAAACCCTAACCTGAAATTCAATTGCAACCCTAACCCTACATTTTTATTGAAATAAAATCTGGTGCAATTGTCACCGGAGCAAATGGTTATTTAATTGATTTGCTCAGGCTGTTTACCAATTGTCTTAAAAGTTATTTTTGGTTCCCGAAATGGAATTGCATTTCAAGAAACTGGCCTAAAGTATTGCTGAATTGTTTGTCATGCAGAAGATGGGTTTTTTTGGAGTAAAATTGTATTATGACAGGAAATAATTTCATGAACTCTGTAACTTTTGTTTGTTTCTTTACCCTTTATTTTCTTGTAATGCCCCTTTAGTAGGCTCCACTTGATGAAAACATGATGAGGTGCTACATCATGCAAGGAATTTCTTTTTACCAACTCTACCCCCTACCCATTAACTTGGGTGGAGAGTGGCAAATGTACAAAGGAATAAGGCAGAGATTTGAACCCTGTACGCTGTGATCCACAGGCTGGTGACTTATTCACTATACCACACTACCTCAAATTTCAAAACCAAATTCCTATACCAAGCATGCCTTTATACTGGACTGCATACTTAAAGGCCGGCTGTACTAGTTTAGCCAGGAGGGATTAGACCATACAGCGTGGTCAATGACAGGTGGCTATCTCATCAACCAATGGTCACCGATTAGGCATCGTTTTCTATATAGAGGGAGCAAGTAGCTACAAGTAGGACAGTGGGGCTTTAAGTAATGTCAACTCACGCCTGCACTTCTAAGTTTACGTATCTGACTAGAGTGAATGGAAGGGTAGCCGGCTTTCCTTGAAGACGGAAACGAGGCTAAATGAAAAGGTCTCCACGTTTGACAGCCGTCTTCCGTCAAGCACGAAGGTAGGCTGGATATATCTTATGCAAACTTTGATGATGGCAGAAAAATAGAGGGAGGAGGGAGAGAGGGAGAAGGGGAAGGAAGGAGGAAAGGGCAAGGTGGATGTCTTGCCATAGCATTATGGATGTAAAGTTATCTTGGGGAAGGAAGGATAGGAGGGGGAAAGAAAGAAGGAAAGAAGGAAAGAAGGAATGAAGGGAGGAAGGGAGAGAGAGGGAGGAATATTTATGGATGGAAGAACTGTGAGAGGAGGGCGAAGGAAGAAGGAAGAGAGAAGGAAAAAGGGGAGGGGAAGGAGGGAAATATGTAAAATCATGCTGATCATCACTGAGTGTGTGTTAACAGTGGGGAGGAATCCTAGAGATCTATCTTTTACAATCCTTGCACAAGATCCAACAGTGATGCAAATCATCATAGAATGCAAGTAATGGTGTCGGTGATGCTGGAAATACCTTGGGTAAACCTTGGAGGGAGGAGGATGAAGATTCAATTGATATTGATCTAGATAGCATGTGAGTCGAGAGAGGCACCGTCTATTATGAAGGCGCCTTGCAATCAAGATTCAATGAACTCTATTACGTTGTGGATTTGATACTTCTCATTCAGTATATCCAGTAAGCAAGCAATAATCATGCATTTTATTAATGGCAGTAATATTAAACCATATTTCTCTCCAAATGCTTTCAAGTATTCATAACTCTTTAATATAAAAACATGACAAAAGAGAAAACCCCACCTCAATAGAAAATTACATTTCATAAACATGAAAATTTCAAGGAAAACCCACTTTATTATAATTAATGGGAGCTTTATATAGAAAATACAGCATGAAACCGGTTTAATCGATACAGCTGTACATGATGTGGCTGTTTACAAAAATAATATCTCTCTCTCTCTCTCTCTATCTCTCTTTCTCTCTCTCTCTCTCTCTCTCTCTCGCTATCTCTCCCTCTTTCTCTCTCTCTCTCTGTTTCTCTGTTTGTGTGTGTGTGTGTGTGTGTGTGTGTCTTGCTATCTCTCTTGGCTTCTCTGTATGTGCCTCTGTTTCTCTAATTCTCTCTCTTTCTCTTCCTATCTTGTTTGCTCTCTCGTTTGCTCTCTCGTTTTCTCTCTCGTTTTCTCTCTCGTTTTCTCTCTCCTATTCACTCCTCCCACCACCTTGTTGAAGATGATAATCCCATCTTGAAATTTGTCTCTCTCTTGATACAAATCTTAATCATGTAACTCTGTCTGAAGAAAAAAAATTCCATAAAATCATAACAATTTTGATAAAAGAGAAACAATGAAAATACCACAAAACTACATCCCCCAGCAGTGGTAAACCCAAATCTAATCAATGTTGTTATGATAAATGGCATAACATTTCATTCATATTCAGTAATAATAACATTAAAAACCGCTGGCTTAAACAGAAAATAATCTTCTGCTCATCTTATTTTTGTGTTATTGCCAATGTTATCTGTTAGTGATCTTTAAACAGTGTCAAAGTTTTGCAGTGACATTTTCAATGGCCTCCAAAAATAAATAAATAAATAATTGATTAAAAAATAATTCAAAAAATTTGAGACTCAAATGTTGAATGCAAGTTGAAGGTAAAGTTGTTTTGTTTTTGATATTGATTTTGTTGTTGTTTTCTGTACAGTACAGCAATAAATGTCAAATGTGTTTTTTAAAAGAAATTTAAGAAAAAAAAACATTTGGAAATACTGGGTGAACATTAAAAAGCTGTAGCTAAATGCTAAAACTGAACATTTGGAGGTACATATTTTGTGTTGAGATCAAAGCTTTCAAACATGCATGGAAATACTTTATCAGAGAAACTAGATGGCTGTAGTACGTAGACAGCATTAAATAAATGTATATCTAGGTCAAATTTAAGTTAGTATTTACCTTCCCACTTTTTCATTTTTCAAGTTAGGATTATTACAAAATATTCTGATTGTTTTTCAAAAGAAAGACTGAGGTTTTATGTATCATCTGTGACTGAATGCTAACATCTCAAATATTCCTAATTCCTTGTAACCATAAATGTACAAAATAAACAGGATTCAAGGATGTCTGTACAGCACATCCACATGTACATTGTATGTATCTTGGGGCCTACATGTTCCAATTTCACTTTGTAATGTGACCTTTAATACCGATTTTTCTTCTTTGTATCACATTCTGCCATCAGTTGTTGAGCTTTGCTTAATCACACTTAACCCTAATTGGAACTCAAATACCCTACATGTGTATCTTGTTTTGTATTTAAACTATTTTATTGAACTAAACAAACAGCAAAGTTATACAATCACATGATATACATACACTGTATCAATAACGACACTGTAATGCGTGTTCATAAAGCACATAATATACTGTCTTTATACAAAGTATTGGGTTGGGGAAGATAAAGTGTATTTATTTTTCTATAAATTCTTTCTATGGGCAAGTCATATTTCAATAAATTATATCCACTACATATATTTGATGCAATAGATCTTATTTGTGTGTGAAATTTAATACAATGTCAAATGATGTACACACAGAATATATGAGTTGCATATGTAATAGTTGAAGGAAACACGTGTTCATAGTTTGCATTCTACTTTAATATAATTCAATACAACAATAGAATTTGCATGTAAATCAAATTTCTTTCTGTTCAACTTGCAGATGAGATACAGGAATATCACAGCACTCTCATACAAATGATAACATGTATATTGGCTGTTCAGAACCAAAAGGGCATTATTTACGTGTATATTAACGCCCTTTTAGCTCCTAACAGATGATATACATGTACATACACACAGTACATGTACTACATGCAGAATAGTATTTATGAATCCATAATCTCATAAAGAATCTCTCTCCCAGACGTAAAAATCCAATAAACCTTACCTATCTCCTCATAAGACTGAGACCAGGAAGAAAATAGCCCTGCTGCGAGTGTTTTGTTATGATCCAATTTGTTTCCAATATAAGCGGACACTTGTTGTCTGGATCCCCGTAAAGCCGCTATCATGGGTAGGAGTGTCGACTAGCCAGCCGACGCATCATCGTAACAAGCGATGCACGTCTATCGCACAAACCGCCAGATGCTATCTGTTGAGTGTTTTACCGTTTCCGTGCAATTTTGGGGCAAGTTATCGAGGGGAAAATGTCACAAATGACAAATGTAGAGTCGACTATTTTGCAAAATACACACAGAACTGCAAGAGATGACCGGTATATTCATGTAGACAGTCTAAAAGGAGAGATTTTTAGTAGCTATTGGCAAAAACATACAATCATTCGACTCCAAGGTTGGCTGTCTGCATGGAGAACACTGCTAGTTGGATAAGATAGCTAGCAGTAGATAGCACATACACACAGATGTAGTACAGTAGCTTTGCTTGCTGGCATTATGCTTGCATCTGCGTCAGAGAGCGTGCACACACTGAGTGTGGGGCCTCTGTTGGGTGGTTAGGCACATAGCATTTCACACTCTCTCCCATTCTCCCTCTCTCATTCTCTCTTGTTCTCTACATCTCACTCCATCTCTTTCTCTCTCTCTCTCTGACACACACACATGCACACGCATTCATACATAGGCGTCTTGCTTTCTCTCCAACTCTCCTTCACTCTCTTTTCTCTCACTATATACACACCTAGCATCTCGCACTCTATCTCTCTCTTTCACTCTCTATACCCCCCCCCTCTCTCTCTCTCTCTCTCACGTACACACACTCGTACATATAGAAATTGCAGCAGTGCTCTATGAGGAAGCTTCCGTAATATTCTAAAACCGTGTGCGTAACGTAATGCACTTAGGTCGCTCCAATACATCAAATTAATGCACGGGGTCGAGTGTGCTGCTTGCTGTGTGGGCGAGTAGAGTGGAGGCAGAAATGTGTATGTTCACACAGGGTCACATGCGTGCGGAATACCAATTCAGAAGGACATTTATATTGAATATAATGTGTTCACATGGGGGAAACGTAGGTGTAATGTGCGTCAGAAGCACTTTAGATAATAAATAAAGTATGACCATTGAAATGAATGTACATGTACATGTACAGTGCACATATATACAAACGCTCATGTAATTTTCGGTTCTTCATTTCTTCTAATATATAACAGCATTTTGCTCATTTGGAAATAGACCTCATGTTTTTATTTCATGAGAAGCAGAAATATGTGGTTGCTTAATTAAAGATACATTCATTATCAAATGAATATTCATAAACTGCCTTGGTTATAGTGATCCTACCTATGTTTATTACTAGTACATGTAGTACAACTATTACTAATTTTGTTTACTTCGAGAATCCTTATCAGCATCAATGCTGTTCTTCCTGAAGGCCCTGCAATTATTGTTACCCAGCAACGTGCTGCCAGGTACCCATCTAAACCTGGGTTGAGAGTGGCAAATGTGGATTAATGCCCTGCCAAAGGACATAAGTGCCGGGCTGAGATAATAAACCACTATACCACAACACCCCACTGGTATCTAACCTATTAAACATAAACCTGTACACCTGAGAAACATGAATATTCATGACTTGCTTTCATTACATTGCAAACGTAGAGATCCCACTTAGGAAACATGAATTGATTTCTGGCGAAGGATCAATTCTGACCTTAGCTTTCAAGGTGCTTCCGATGAGTCACCAACAAATCAAAGGCAATCGTGAGAGATAAGGTGACATTTCATGCTGCAATAGGAAATATAATTCATTCTAGCCATGGGGGGGAGGTACACAAGTGGAGGGGGGGGGGACAAACATATTGTGTCTCCCCCCCCCCCTCCTCCATTCATCTTCGGACCATAAAGACAACTGAATAATATATTAAATTGTTTTTCTTTGGTTTTTAAAGATACTACATATATGTCCCATTTGCAGGCCCAAAAAATGAAAAGATTAAATTCCAACGGCACTTGAAAGATAATACTAATTTAAAACTCCCCTTAAAAAAAAGTGGGCTTGAAAATGTCTTTAAGTGGGAAAATAAAGACTAATAGTTGTCGAATCGACTATAGAGCCAGTAAGTAATAGTCTGATTTTCAAACCATTGTACCAAACGGTACCTTTTATGCTGCGCAAAGATTCAATCAGTTTAATTTTGGCCATTACAAGAAGTGGGTTATTAATGTAGACAAATGCTCATGTACCCTTTACAGCTCATTTTATGTATGTTATTACCAAAGAAGAAAAAAGGCCAGTCAGTCACTCAATAGTGTCTGACAGTGAAGTCTAGCAAGTAAACGGGTTTCCTTGCATAATTTGAATATTAGTACACTGCTATCAATAAATTTCACAGATAGGACATACATTCATAATTCCTGCAAAGTTCTACAGAATTTGAGGTTGGCTGCAAAAGGGACATAGTACCTTTAACTCATATACACCTTTCTGGCTTCAAACAGACGATATGAAAAATAAAACTTGTGAGAAGATGATTTTGAGTAAATCTACATGTGCACTGTTGATAAGATATTACAGTTTGCTTTTCTTGCACAGTGTTTGATTGATCTGTAACAAGGGGATGGGGAACTTAAAGCCTGTGAGAAAGACTATCCTACACAGAATGAGAAGGAGACGATGAATATAACCATAGGTAGTCTGCAATAATCCAGACTCTATAAACTCGTGATAATAAGACAGCTTACTGTGGAGCCAGTTTTATAATTTGGTAATCTTGTCAATGGGGTACTTGCTCGGTTAATATGGAAGCCTTGAGGGGTACATGTAAGTACTGTTCTTATAAGGAGGATTTAGGATTTTGTTACAAAGTTGAAATTTGATTCTTTGCCCCCACTGCATGCAATGACTAAGTGCATGTCCACTCTAACAGATTGTCCATTTTGAATCTTCTCTTGAAGCTAGCTCTTTGTTTGGTCAGAAACATGCTCTATCACTCCCCCCCCCCCTCCACTCTCTCTCTCTTTCTATATCTGTCTATTTCTCCACCTCTCTCTCTTTCTCATTCTAATTCATTCCCTTTCTTTCTTGTCCCATGCTATATAATACATGTATGTACCTGCAAAACTCACAGCCCCTTTCTCTCTCTCTCTCTCTCTCTCTCTCTATTTCTCTCTCTCTCCCCTTTCTCTCTCTCTCTCTCTCTTTCTCTCTCTCTCTCTCTGGGTATGCATGCTAGGAAAATATTCCCCCCCCCCAAAAAAAACACATTGCGGTACAAGTGATAACCATGTGAAATAAGGATGATAAAACGATGAGTGTTTACAAAGATGATACCGAAGAAGAACACAAGTTATTTTGCAATTTTGTTTGTATGGCTACCCTAGTAGTTTTTTATGTTGCGAAAATATATTTTTTCCCTATTTTTTCTCTATTTTTTCCCTATTTTCTGGAAATGCAGACTATTTTTTCCCTATTTCCTTCAAGAAAATAGGAAAAAATAGGGCTATTTTTTTCCTATTTTCAAGTACAAACTATTTTTTCCCTATTTTTTTCACCTATATTTTTTTTCAGACTATTTTTTTTCCTATTTCCTATAAGAAAACAGGAAAAAAATAGTCCTATTTTTTTCCTATTTTCAAGCACAAACTATTTTTTCCCCATTTTTTTCACCTTCAACTTTTGTGGACTATTTTATTCCTATTTTTTTTTAAGAAAATAGGAAAAAAATAGTTTTATTTTTTCCTATTTTCGAGTACCAAACTATTTTTTCCCTATTTTTTCACCTTCATCTTTTTCAGACTATTTTTTTTCTATTTTCTCCAAAAAAATATGAAAAAAATAGGACTATTTTTACCCTATTTTTTTCATCTTAATCTTTTTCAGACTATTTTTTCCTTATTTTTTCACCTTAATCTTTTTCAGACTATTTTTTCCCTATTTTTTCACCTTAATCTTTTTCAGACTTCTTTTTACCTATTTGCGAGTACTATTTTCTTCCTATTTTTTGCACTTACATTTTTTATGACATGATACAAATTTGTAAACTATTTTTTGTCTATTTTCTAAACTTGCATATTTTTATTGTTTATGACTGGCATCCTATTAAAAAAGCCCGCTTCTCCTGCCATTATCTCTGTTGTTCATTTTGCGACTTATTGGTGGTTTTTAGCTGTGGGGTCACATATTGAATAGTGAGCTCAAAGATAACCATAAATAAACAATGTGTAAAAAGAAAATGTACGAAATTTCAATTTATAAAACTATAGTAGTGACTAGTGCACTCAAAGATAACCATACATAAACCATGTGTAAAAAGAAAATGTACACATATAAATTTCAAAAAAAAATTCTCCTTTATTAAAAGGAAAAAAAGCATTCGATCGAGATATTCCCGTTCTATGTGTGAGTAAAGTTTCAACGTAGAGGACAGTACGCAAGTACCCGTATGTAATTTGAAAATTACCCGTCATTTTTTTTCCCTGCTGTGCGCATCGGACTTTTGCTGATTTTCGTTCATCAAACGTCTCCAAATCACACCAAAATGTCTTCCAGCAATTATTCTAGCGATGAAATTTCATCAAGAGATAGTGACTCCTCATACTCCGATGCCTCCTTATCCCATTTTAGTGATTCTTCCCAAGAAAATGAGCCCGACAAATTTTCAAAATATTAGTAGTCCCACTCGTAGAGAAACGAGTTTGTTGTCGAATGACGAGCGGAACTGGCCCCAGAAAACAGCTGAAAAGGTACGTTTATTTCTGAAACTTAATTACATTATGATATATATATTTTTATTGTGTCTGTTGTTGAATGTAATGCTACTTCATAGACATAGTAGGCTTATAGAATGTTATTTTACGTATCAATATTCCCATGTAGTGCTGAGTGAAGAAGTGTAGTGAATCCCCAAGGCCAAGTGCAGTGTAGTGTCTGTAGTGTTAGTGAATGAGTGAATGTAAACAAACGTGATTACAATAAATCCACGTAGAAATTTCAGATTTTTTACCATTACTACGTCTGTCAATTATATTGCCTTGCATGATATAATGTTTTGATGTGGTTTTAGGCTAAATTGTATCTCAAATTATTTTTCTAGGAATCGGAAAACACAACCTGCTAAAGCACCACGCAAGAAGAAGAGCAAGTCTTCCAAGTCCGAGAGTGTGTCTGCGAGGTATGTCCTTACTTAGTAGAAATCTAAATCTATTGTTGATAATTTGTTTGGGTATATTTATTTCATGTTTGTTAGTTAAGATCTGACATCAAAATATTAGAGTAGTTTACCTCATCATTATGCTAGAACAATAATTTGCAGGTGGCACAAGTTCTACCTAGATCTACATTATTTTTCTCTTTCCTTTTTATTTTTTTCTTCAAAAAATTGTTCCTTTACTATTTTCTTTTCTGTGTTTTATGTTTTATTTTATGTATGTTCACCCGATATATCTAAGAATAAAATAACTCTAATTAATTGCCTACCTGAGAGGTTTACCGGTACATTTCATGCACCTTGACGGCTCTTTGATGACTCCGTTGTTTCACCATCCGTTCGTCGTCAGCCTGGCATCTTTTTTGCTATCATACTTTTGTACACACATGTTCTGTGCCTTTGAATTTTTCATTATGAAATACATAAATACTTGTACTAAGTATTAATTGCATGTTCATAAATGTACCAATGCATGATTATTCTAACCCCTAACTCACATTTCATTTATATCTTTACAGATCCATTGAAACTAATCAAGCTACAATGTACATGTAACGTACAACCACCATTTGATTAACTAGATGCCTGTGAACAGCAAGACCAACATCTGTATCCTTTACATTAGTATTTGTTTCCATTTTATTATGTAATTCTTATGTCTAATCATTGAGATTCATAGGCAAGTACAACATGTATGTGTACACAATGAGTGCCTGCATATTGTGAAGATAAAGGACCATAAGACCATTACTTATGATACATGGTAATGATGGTATACTTTGTAAAACTATTTGAAAATAGTAGCATGTAAGTCTGTCATTTTCTTGTTTATATATATCTCAATGACATGACATGTCATTGATTTTGTAGTAAGTGTTTCTAGATTATGATGATTGTATTAAGATTTTGACAGTTCAATTGAGATTGAGAAAATTATGTAACATGTCAACTGTACTATAGAGCATGCATGCGATGTTGAAAAATCTGTTTTATGATTTATTTTATTTTGTTATCTTTATAAATAACGAGAACAAAATATTATTTGTCATGATTTTCTTGAGGTTTGAAAATGTTATTACATTATTAAGAGCACTTTGTAATATTAAATTGTAATAAAAGAGACAGAAAACAACACTCTCATGTCCAGAATACTGCTTTATTTGGTTACTAGTGAGGGAGAGAGCTTGTGATCGCCTGGCATATCCGCATCGGCTCAGTAATAGTCCTGAAACTCACCTGAATACTTTATTTGAACAAAAATAGAAAGCTACATTCTAGGTGGATGATATTTTTTTTAAGGCAGAGGCATATAGGAGACGCAGTTGCATTCGTCTTTTTTTTTTTTAGAGTATAATCACAGCAAACCATGAACAACTCTATTACTACAACATGTACACTACAGTACTTAACCAAAGATTGTAAATATCAGTTAAGTTCTTTTATTTATTTGCTTATATGAACACACATACTATACTAAACTCATGTCATTGTGTTTACCTCTCGAAAATAAAGTACATGTATTTTATTTGACACATTCCCTTTTATTCTTTTTGTTTTTTACAGTCCACTGCCATTATAACGAGGTGCTCGGGACCAAGCCAATTTCCTTGTTAAAATGAAATCATGTTATACTCAAGTTACTGAACACATTGGTTTGTTTAAAATTGGGACTGATGAGAATTGCCTGATAATAAAATCTTGGTGTATCCATGTTTGTTATAATAGGAGTGGACTGTATAACATTTTCCATATACCCATTGACTATTTTAAATGTTCTACTGAATGGGTTGGACTGAAAGGATGAAGTGAATTTGGCAAACTGAGTAGGTGCATCGATGCAGAGAAAAGAGCTGTAGGACTAGGGTGACTATTCTACAGTGGAAACTTTTGACAATGAGGTCATGTGCAACCAAGAAATCTTAACCCCCAAAAGCTGGTAAATTACCTTGTCATTTCAGGTATAACTGATCTCTTTATATCAAGTTTGCACTGTATGATTTAGTTGAATGTACAGAGTCGTTGACTGGATGTGTGAGATGGTAGTGCTTGAGAAATCCATGAAAGTAAAGGATGAGTGATCCCCCCCCCTATTTCCTTACTATTTTTTCCTATTTTCTTACTATTTTCCCCTATTTTCTTACAATTTTTTTCCTATTTTCTTACTATTTTTTTCCTATTTCCTTACTATTTTTTTCCTATTTTCTTACTATTTTTCCCTATTTTCTTACTATTTTTTTCCTATTTTCTTACTATTTTTTTCTATTTTCTCACTATTTTTTTCCTATTTCCTTACTATTTTTTTCCTATTTTCTTACTATTTTTCCCTATTTTCTTACTATTTTTTCCTATTTTCTTACTATTTTTTTCCTATTTTCTCACTATTTTTTTTCCTATTTCCTCACTATTTTTCACTGTTCACTAAGCACCTAGTTATCACTATTTTTTTACTATTTTCTTCACTTTTTTCTACACTATTTTTTCCCTATTTATTTCCTATTTTCAGGTCTGAAAAATAGGAAAAAAATAGGAAAAAAATAGAAAAAATTGTTTCAAACCTATTTTTTTCCTATTTCCAAAACTATTTTTTCCCTATTTTTTCCTTTTAAAAAAATAGGGAAAAAATAGAAAAAAAATATATTTTCGGGACTATTTTTTCCCTGTTTTTCCCCTATTTTTTTCCTATTTTTTTACGACTGGGGTACGAGCAATATATATTTGATTAATGCTGATGTAAAATACCAAAGCCATCAATGGTATGAAAAAGGCTCAAACCGTATTTTTCCTGACCTCCTCAAACTAAATGAGCTCATTTCCTCTCAATAAAGACTTGACCTTTCTGAAATCAATACCTAACATAAAACACCTTTTATTGAAGGCTACTTTCCCTTTAAATTGGTACGCTTTGTTCACAATTGACCTTCAATGGTCATCAATGGCCATCAATGGCTTTAACGTATAATTTGTCCTTTCTGAGATAAAAAAAAGAAAAAGAAAGCTGGATCAAGATACATCTATAAAACAGACTTGAAAAATTCATACAAATTGAACATTTCTGAATATATTGACAGAGAAAACATGATAATATTCTGTTTACATATTCTGTTTACATGTACTTCTCTTTTTTTTCCTTGTTTATATTACTGTTCGATGTTGATATTTTTTGGTATAATTAATGTTGATTTTTTTATGTATTGGTGGCCCCTTTTTATAAGCTCTGCTTTCTCCGGGTCACCAAACCATCATTGCGTTATTCTAAATTCTTGATGTAACTTATTTTGATTGTATATATATTTTGATGGTTGAACAATAAATGAAATTGAATTGAAATTGAATTGAATTGTCATTGATGTATATTTCATATGTATTGTCATTTATATGTTTTTTTGTAATTTCTTGTTTTGTTTAATATGTAATTGTTTATCATTGTATTCTGTTTGTTACAGCGGTGGTAAGTGCTTTATAAGCACCGTTTTTTTAAATTCAATTTCATTATTTTTGTTTTTTATTAAAGTTCATATCTACAGATGATTTCCTGTTTAGGAAGATCCTTTCCAACTCATTACAGTTTGTGACAGAACCTTCTACTCCGGCCCCTGGACCTAAGCCATGGAATAGCCTTCGACAATCTATCAAAAGTGCTGTCAGCCCTCAAGACTTTCCTGTTCCCAGCTACGACATCATCTCAAGAATAATAAAGTGGACAAGAGGCACGTCTTCATCATCTCGAGATTGCAAAATAGCCCGCTATTTCTGATTTGGGAAATAATCCTGAAGTTACAAATTACATTATTTTGCAAACTATCCCAAGATTTCTTGGGATGCCAATCCCGACCAAATATCCCGCCAATTGCAACTTCGGGCTGATGAAGACGCAAATTAGCTGGATAGTTTGCAATCGAAATAGTTCAAATATTTGGCAATCTCGAGCTAGTGAGGACAGACCTAAGGACTAATGGAAAATAATCTTAATTTGAAACACTGACCCAGAACGTTGAACTGGTGAGACAGCGTAGAGAAGGAGCCACGAGCGCCCATCAGAGACAGAGGCGGACAGTACCAGCGCAACCCAAGAAGTCATCATTATCATCTTTATGTAGAATATAGAGAATGTGAACCAAGGATCCTTCCTTCAATCTTCCCTACTCTTGCTCACTTATTTACTCACTCACTCACTTCCCCACCCGCACTGAGGATACAGTCAAAACTCTTTCTTACAACTAGTCAAACCTGTCTATAGCGACCACCCAAGGGAAACACAAAAAGTGGCCTTTGTAGACAGGTGGTCACTAAAGCATGTTTGACTGTAGTTGTAAGAAAGAGTTTTGTTTCAAGTTTCTAAGGCCCAGCCCAATCTGACTGTGATCAGTTTTTGGAAGAATTTACAACAGAATTTTATATGAACATTCAAATATTTAAAATCTTAATGATTGAGGATCTGATTAGTTGTGTGATTAATAAAATCTAAATTTTAGGGGATTTCAGCTCAGAATTGCAGTAACGTCACACTAGTAGTGCGATTGTCTACAATTCGTCGCTGTTTTCACGAAGTGACGGTAGTGAAAAAAAATTGCATTCACTTTGCGTTACGATTTTCCTCACTACCCTCACTTCGTGAAAACAAGGACGAATTTGAAGCCGATTCACCATTAATTCTGACTAGAATGAGAAAGCTTAAAGGCACAATAACTCTTGTTGTTAGTATTCTTAACATTATTTACAATTAATATCTCTGTTCGTTCAAGCGATTTTTAGTGACTTTTTCAGTGTCTCTTGTTTGCGTTTTTAAACTCGTTTCTTTTTACGACCTACAAAAAAAATTGCTTTGCACGCAACCGTGTTTCAAACTAAACGTCTTTGAAAAACGGGTTTCTATCATGAAAAATTGTCGCTTGAACGCACCCTAAGATACATCTTCTGATCATCAAGCATTGGTCATTTCGAGTCTGCAGGTCAAGGTAAACAAACAATTCCAGAATATATAAATGCATAGTGTGTATGATAGTAAACCTCATTCTCAATTCTTTCCAGCAGATATTGCATGCATCGATGTATCATCACCACCACCGCAGAAAATATATGGTGATCGTAATCACACACCGTTTGATAGTATACATCAAAGAGCTGATAATGTGTGAAATGAAAGTGTCACCTTGCCTGCTGTACCCATTGCCACCTGCTACAGACCTCGGTGTAGCCAATTTGACCACCGTTCCTAGCTCCTATAAATCAAACTCTTCACGGACTCGTTTGACCCATTTTCAAATGCAATTATTCTTGCCGTTTCCAGGGAGCGAACTCACAAACAGCGCTTTGGAGAGCGTGCGAGCCACGACAGCGTCATTGAGCGAGTTGCATGCATGATTTGTGTGACCGTGTTGCGAGGCTCGTCTTTTAAATTGCGACAGGAGCAGGGAGATGTGAGTAAATTGGTACAGATGAGATTGAGAGAAAGAGAGAGAGAGAAAGAGGGGGGGGGGGGGGGTTAAGAGGAAAGAATGGGAGGGAGAGACAGTTAAAGATAGGGAGAGAAAATGAGAGACACTGAAAATGAATTGAAAAAGAATGACAAGGGGAAGCAAGGACAGAAAAAAAAAACAATATGATAGAGGAATTGAGAGAGATAGAGATATATATATATATAGAGAGAGAGAGAGAGAGAGAGAGAGAGAGAGAGAGAGAGAGAGAGAAACACTGATAGAGATATGGAGAAATAGAAACATAAACAAAGAAAATGAGAGGAATTACAACGTAGGGAGGAGACAGAAAATGAATGGAGAAAGGGGGTAAAAGAGAGAATAGAGAGATGAAAGAAAAGGCAACGACAATTTAAAGACGGGGAGAGAGAGAGAGAGAGAGAGAGAGAGAGAGAGAGAGAGAGAGTGAAATGTTGAGAAAGATATGACAGCAGACAAATAGAAAGGTAAAAAGACAGAGGGGCAGACAAACAGAGATAATAACAATACAGATGGAGAGAGTTTAAGAAAAATGCATAGACAACCCCAAAATAATGAGAAAGACAGAGAAAAAATAATTGAGAGAAAGAGAAATAATGGGAAAAGAGCGAGAGAGGTGAGGAGAGCCAGACAGAAAACACATTCATAATGGATCACTTAAGACTTGTCGTTATTGTGGGCGCTAATGATATTACTTTGGGACTAATGCAACAATAACATGGCTGGAATGTATTAAGTGACGCACTAGAAACAAAATGTAGGCAATTGGTATATGAGTATAGGTAGGGATGTTAGACTAAAAATTGAAGTCCATTAAATCATGAAAATTTTGAACTGTATTTGGAGAACACAATTTATCATTCAATATGGAAAAAAAATGGAGTCAAAATATAAATCGATTCTCGAGATATTAATTTTTTAATGTTTTTATTTAGGGGTATTTCCTGAAGTTTTTGCATAGGAAATTACAATGTAAGCATGGCACCGAGTGTAATTTAAGTACATAGTAAAGAGTACATACCTCAACATTGCAAGCATTGTTTGATGTGCCATATCTCAAAAAATATATCTTGTTTCTCATTGAAATTTCAACAGAACTTATATTCTTTTTATCAACATTTTTAAGAGAAACCTTGAAATTAAATATATTGTTGCCATGGAAACAAAACAAAGAAAATAAGAAAATATTTAAAAATTAATATACCGGTATTTACTTTCCAGATCAAATTGCTACTCAAAACACTTTGCATTCCAAGATAATGGCAGGGACATCTTTCCACAACATTTTTAAAATTAAAATATAAGGTTGCCATGGCAACAAACAAAGAAAAACAAAGAAAAACAAAGATTTAAAAAAAAAAAAATATCACAGGAAAAATGTTTCCTGATAAAATTTGAGGATCGATTTGAAGATCTGGAGGATCGCTGATTTTCAAGTAAAGATTTTCAAATAATCAGCGATACAAATATAAGATGATATTTCAATGTAAACTTGGATTAAAATTCTGGCAGTCATAGTGGAAAAATATATCAATTCCAAGTACATGTAAAATTGCTTTTTGATAAAGGAAAACAAATATGGTAAATGTCCAGAAAACCTCTTGTAATGTTACAAATGTATCAGGAGAATAACACCTGTATATTTACAATTACAGCTGAGTCACTAGAATTGCTCATTTCTACGTAATTTCCCTCGAAACAGTGTTTAGTTTCCCTTGAAACATTGTTTTAATAATTTCTTGCATTTTATCTTTTTTAAAGAGGGAGTTTGTGCACTTAGAAGAAGAGCCACATGCCGGCGCTTACAATGGAAATTTCCACGTGCGCGCACGTGGCCATTGCGGCTTGAAGATAACATCACGCTTTTCTTTCATTTATATTTCCTCCCGGCATTTCACTCGTACACACATTCAACATTTCAACTTCTTTTCTATAATAAATACTCTGAGTTATTGCTTTAATAATGGAGTCTTTAATTATGAAAAACTTATATTCAACGTTTGTAGTCGATCAAAATTCTCAATTTATCCATGGAAAGTAGTTTCTAGCTGCAAATATTTCGTTCGGTCCGTACGTGTTCAGCACAGAATCACCAGGGGTTGATGGCGAGTGTCAAGACTTACGGTTGTTCAGTCTTGGGTAGTATACATCGGAAGTTTGTGATTATCTGTAGATGATCCTGAATGAATTTCCCTTAGATTTTTGGCTCAAAGATAGCTTGAATATCACTTATAAATATACTAACATTGACTTTTGCAAAAAGTTCATTTTTATAAGAAAAAGATCGCTATAAATTGGAACTTTTTTTTACTGCTCAAATATATTAAAAGTATGGGGTAGGCAAAAAAGTCAACGCGCATGGATTATTTTCTTAAGTTTCATGAATGGCATGTCCAAATTTGGGCATTGTGTGACCCCAGGATCACCTCCAGATTTTGATGTAAACATGCGCAGTTTTTCAGAGAGTCACAAAAAAGCAGTGCCATGGGTGCCACAATGCCTTTCAAACGCTTGTAAAGGGCCAATGGGCGAATTAGAGCTCATCTTTACTGCCATATTTTGATTGATTCTACGATTCTACTTGTGAAGAAAATGCTTCCAATATTGGAATACAACTTTAATCTACGGTAATTCTTAATCAATTAGTTCTTTCCTGCTAATTTTGATTTTTAATGAATTTTTAAAGATTGCATGTTTTTATTTCGACTACAATCACCGTTGGCTCGTACGCACATTGATGGCTCGATTTCAGGATTGCAGCGCGAGCGTCTGACATCCCTAGTATAGGGTCAAAGCTTTTATCTCTGCCGCTAGTACTTATTAAAATCCTACTAAGAATACAATGCACGCTGACATTCTAATTACTTGACATGTCATACATACAATAATTAGGACTGAAATGTACATGTTATGTATGTGCATGTATATGCATGCATACCTTGCGATACTACAGCACCAAGCAGGCAACTACCAGTAATAAAATGAAATACGCTTTTGAGGGTTGTACATGTATATAACAGATACTTGTGCAACAAATTGCTAGGTAAAAACAATCCTTTATATGAAGCATTGCTATTTCTAATGAAATAAGTGTGAATAATAACCCATTCATTTTCTCCTTTGCATATAGACAAGAAGTCAACCTACTGTTTTGGAGATGTGCACCATGTGAGTGCATACACTTATGGTATTACATGTAGCATCAACTATCCTACTCAACAAAATGTGTTAGTGTTTTACCAAGTGTGTATTTAAACTGCAATCTCCATGTAAAAATAATATCTGAAGTTCATGTATCTTACATGAAACTACAACAAGAGCAAAAATTGTTCTGGTGATTGGTAAACTTTAAAGAAAACATAAATAGATAGATAGATAAATAAACAAATAATCACATAAATAAATAAGTAAACAAATGAATGAATAACAAACAAAACAAAAACAACTGATCACTGTTAGTTTGGAATTAGTTTCTGTGAGAGATCATTTTCCAATATCCTCGGGACTCAAGATTAGCGTTAATAACATGCACCACGGTCGGTATGCATGTAAGAAGAGAAGGTTGGAGGAGACATGTATGTATGCAGAGATGAGGCAGGGATGAGGCAGGGATGAAGATAGCCTAAAATCAATCTTAGGCTTTACTAATGAAATCAGGCACAATGTGGAAATTAATTTTCAACAAGGATGCGCCCCGGTGAGGGTAGAAGGGGGAAAATATACAGTGTTCATGTTAAAAAGAGATGGAGACGGAGGGGAGAGAGTGAGAGGGACAGAAGGGGGGGGGGAGGGGGGAGAGAGATAGAGGGAGGGAGGGGAGAGAGTGAGAGAGAATGGAAGGGAGAGGGGAGAGATGGAGGAGAGAAAGAGAAAGAGAGAGAGAGAGAGAGAGAGATGGACAGAGAGAGAGAGAGATGGAGAAAGAGAGAATGTAGAGGTGGAGAGGGGAAAAGAGGGAGAGAGAGAGAGGGAGGGTGGAGAGATGGAAGGAGGGAGGGGGAGAGAAGAGAAAGAGAGAGAGAGATTGAGAAAGAGAGGGAATATAAAGTTTGAGAGGGGAAAAGAGGGAGGGAGGGAATAGAGAGAGAGAGGGAGAGTGATATACATTTATAGATGGCAGTAAAAGATATTAGAAATACAAAGAAAGAAAAAACAGAAAACAGAAAATACATGACATAAAGGACAAGAGAGACAGAATGGAATAATCAGAGGAACAGAGAAAGAGAGAAAGAGAGAGAGAGCAAAAGGGTAAAGAGGGAGAGAGAAAGAAGGGCGGAGTGAGATATAGACATCAGAGAAACATATAGGTTAATGAAAACATGATTCTTATACTTTTCAATATCTTGCCAACATAAAGATTTTAATGCTCATTCTCCCTCTTTTCAAACTCATGACGGTAAATGACAAACAAAATAGGCATAAAATAAGTCATAAGAATTTGTTATTTACTTTGCTAATGCATCTGGGCATTGTTACATAAAGTGTAATGTCTCCCCACAATTAAATGTATCTCCTTTAATTGTACATTTGTATCTATACAAATATAGTATGACTTCACATGATAGATAGATGTACTGCATGGTGAGATACAATCAATTCCAGCAAAAATACAGAGAAATTGCATTTCTAGAATTGATTTTTGTAAGTCAGATTTGTATGTTACAGGGCCCTTGTATGTATTGTATTGGTCTCTAGCTGATGAGTCAACAGGCTCAACAAAAAGATCAAAAATAAAAGTCAAGAGTACAGGCCCATTTACAACAACTTTGTAAATACATCACGTCTATCTCCTGAATTCACTGCTCATCTAGCGGTCACTAACGATAGAGCCATCATTCGCTGACCATCGTAGCTGATGGACACCTCCCGTCAGGATGATGGATGGTTGATGCCATGCACCATTTAGAACAACTGACCTCTACATGCTAATTGAAAAGTAATGGACAGTCAAGAACTGATCGGCACCGGCCGTGGACGCGTAGCCAGCCAGACGATTTTTGCAATCCTTTCAATAATGAATTGGTCTTCTCTCTTTTATGAAGATTTGAATTATATTGAGATTAATCCTGTACCCCTGACCTAATGGAGCTACTTAATTATTTAACTATTTATTTGATTGTTTTCTTTATTTTCAAGACAAGGTTGGCTTGTACACTGCTTTTACAAAGGGGCCTTGAAGATGAGAAATTCCAGGAAAACTAACTACGCTGTAATTGCATCTGATATTAACTCATTAGAAAGCTAGACCAATATGGTACACAGTTATCTTGGGCAATCACAATGGTAATTGGATCAAGGAGTGCTTCAATCTTTATAATTCATCATTCATTAATTTATTCATTGTTAATTAATTATTCATTCATTGTCATTCTCTTAATGTTTGTTTACTTATATTCACATTGTTATATTTTTTGTGAATTGCCAAATATATAATAAATAAATTGTCTGGTTTAGAGGCAAAATTGCATGCTGACTTACTACCCCCCAAAATATCTACATGTATATAATGCAAAATTACACTCTGAAAGTTTAAATAACACATATACACTCCTTTACTGGGGACATTTCTTCTATGATATTCTTTAAAAGTGACATAAAAAGAATGAGAAAACTTACAAATGATTGTTCATATTGGCCAGAAGTCAGGACTCAACCTTCTCTTTAAGTGGAAGTGGGTGAAAGTGCACGCTACCTGGGCTTGATCCAATGGAGAAATTAAAAGAAGCAAACCCACCGAAAATTGATTGAGCTTGCTCAGCGACCGGGAGTAATAACTCCATGTGATGCGGGAAGAGGGTAGCAAGCGGATTAGACCTTGAAGGTCACGGCAATGTTGAGGGTGTATTACCACAACAAATAAATGTTTGCCTTTAAATACATGTACATCAGCTACTATGAAAATACATGTACATGTATGCCATGGATAGCAATTGGTATTTTATGCATGCATTGTTCATAAACAGTATAGAAATTTTAAAGCAGCTTTAATTTTTTACTGCCCTAGAAAACAGTAGATGTACATGAGCATGTGTACATGTACATGTATATCATTTATGAATACAACTGTTGTTGCGCATTGGCCTCACCCAGACTTTTTGATATTTTCTCTTCCGAAAATACTGCGGCCTTTACGCCAGCAAATACGATAATTAAAATCTAAATTCATTATACCTGTTCTTATAACATGCAACTATCAATATATCAAATGAGTGTTTATATGAAATGTAAAGTACATGTCCACACAGTTGCACAATGGTAATAATAGAGATGGATACAAAATTATTGCATGATAAAATGTATGAAATGCATTAGGCAGTACCCCTGTACAGGTGTTTATATTCCCTGACCACCTGCTCTCCATTGATCTTTAGGTCAGAGATGAGCAGGCGACTACAAAAATCTTGATGAGCTTGAATTTTTTCCCCCTCTTCTTGCCGATATAAAGGTCATTTACACTGGGAGCAAAAACAGTGGTTTTCTCTCCCATTCCAAAGTTTTGCTGGTAGTTATTACATGTAGGCAAGTAATAGGCAACTACTCATGAACGCTACAGAAAACCCACCTCTAGAGTGTAGTTGTTATTATAAACCCTAGCCGGAACTCCGCTGGTTTTCGTAATGTAGCAGGTCGCTCTTATAGCATTTTTCACTCCATATGTCACAGGAGGAGCAAAACAAGTCACACATACTCACTACTCACCAAAAAACCTTGGCTGGTGTTCAATTCAATACTTTGTTCAAGTGAAACTTGAACTTATCATTTTGCTTAGCTAAGTAAATTGTCTTAACTCGTAAATCAGATCATATTTAAGCAATTTACTTTCCCAAGTAGACTTTATGGCAAAATACTTACCGATTATAAGCAATGAATACCGGCCCTGAATGTTTTGACAGCAAGCAACACTTATAGTTTTATACAGGTTTTTCCAGTTGTGTTAATTGTAGTTGAAAATTTAGTGGTTTTTCACATTGGAGGTTATTTTTTGTATAATGTGAATGAGTCCTTTGATGAGCTGATTCTAGAATAAAGATTGATCGTGACATCCTCATCTGGCGCCAAAGTGGCAGTTGGTCTGTCTCGCAATACAATTTGTTTTGGTGCTTCACAATTAAAAAGAGATAGTCGATTGGTGAAATAAAGTTTCCTAAATTAATTGTTTGTACAGTTTCATTTCCATAGTTACATTTGTAGCTTGCACAACAGGTACAGTGTACATGCATGTAGATACAGTGTAAATGCAACAAACTGCTAGAATGTCAAATTATTGACTGAAATACAATTAATAACTTTTTTAATATAGTATTTGTAATCAGAATTGTAACAATATTACAATCTAAATTATTCTAAACAGAAATAGGGTTAATACATGTATGTTGATCTAGACTCACTTCATTCAAATCCATGCATTCCGGAAAATTGTAACGGTGTACCACCTCCTGAAATAATAACTGTGATTGTCTGTTCCTCAAAACTTTCCTTCATATTATCTCTACTTCTTTGCATTTACCGGAAAACAGCTTTTTTGTATCTTACATTCCAAATTTTAGCTTCCGATTCCTGATTTAATAGTGCAGGGACCTGTTTCACAAAGCCTTTTTTCAATGACAAATGATAGAAATCAGTGGCAAATCTGCTGATAACCAATCAGAAGCAACGATTTCAGTAGCTTATAACAAAACTGTCATGAAAAGTTTTGTGAAACAGGGGCCTTGAGCTGCAGGATCATAACAGATGGATTGATCAAAGGGAAACTTTTAATAAAATGCTTCAAAAAGCTTGTCTATTTTTCACCTTTACCCCCAACCTTTTCTTTAAAAATTGTGAAATGTGAAGAGATATTGTGTGCATAAAAACTGGCCAGAAAGTAGTCTGCTGCACGACCCCTGAATAATTATTGACACATCCCCAACCATCACATGCATAATGCAGGGGGGTATTCAGCACAATGCGCTTGGTATGGACGATGTTTACACAGGCTAGCCCCAGACACACATAGCATACAGCATGATATCGTCATCAAATCAATCCTTCAGGCAAGCTCCATATACCCCTATTACACGGTGTGATATCACCATCGGTATTGTGCAATTGTTTCAATTTATTCAGACTGATTTTCACTCAATGAACATGAATACAATGTAGCTCTGAAATTTTATACTTAAGTTGCATTTGATAGAAAATGGAGATATATGGGCATCATGTTTTAGCTCTTTTGTAGCAAATGTACTATGAATTCAATTTAACACATAATACTAAATA
Organism: Strongylocentrotus droebachiensis; assembly: GCA_035222895.1. Taxonomy (NCBI): domain Eukaryota; kingdom Metazoa; phylum Echinodermata; class Echinoidea; order Camarodonta; family Strongylocentrotidae; genus Strongylocentrotus; species Strongylocentrotus droebachiensis. The sequence continues at coordinate 35,704 of JAVYIG010009306.1, read as the reverse complement.
CTATCAATGACATGAAATATGTTCAATTCGATTCAATTGAGTTTAGTATATTTATAAGGTAGACATAAAAAACACCAAAGTAGGCGGATATGTGTCATACAGATTCAGTACCTAAGATCGGCTGTAAATCTGAGGAATTTTGAAATATTTCGCGTTGAAAAGACACTGTAGCATTTCCATACATGTGTTTGCATGAAGAAAAAAACAGGGTTGTTCAAATTTCAAATACAAAATACATTCTGTACACATTGTTGTAAACTGTCAACTTATTTCAAAGTTTTTTTTTTTTTTTCCTTCTTTCTAATAAACTCTTTTTTTATTTTCATCTTTAATACAATATAGTATGTTCATATCTTCAGCTGATGTTGAAAACATTTCATTCAGAATATAATTGATAACATAAGGGAATTCTCTACCATCTTTATCTTTCCTAACATGAAAGGTATAGAGATAATAGTGGTCTTTCTACAAAGGTTTTTTTCTTGGACAGGAGAGATTTTTCTTCTTTTTTTCAAGAGCAACATGAGCCTTGATTTCAAGTGGAATAGGCACCTCACAAATCTCTCATTTATTATTATTATTAATATTTCATGTTTATTGCATGTAATTCTTGCAATAAATTCCGACTAGCAAACAATATCCCCCTGGTTGGGTCGAGTACCATCTGATCTGACGTACATAAGGTCCCAGGGGGGCCCTTCCTACCCATAATTCATGTTTCTACAACATAGCCGCTCATAAGATATTGAAGGCTCGGCTCGGCCTCAGCCTTGCATGTGCATGTATGTGCATAAATTGGCCCAGCTATAAAACTTGGTGCACAAGTGGACTGGCACGACTGTAGACCTATACTCTTGCTTGCCAATGTGGAAATGTGGAAGTACAAATATTGTAGCTCTAAGAACATATTTAGCCTATCTAGCCAGTTCAGACTTCAGAGTGATGTATGTATTGATAAGTAGAGCAGATCAAGTTCATTGTACAGACTAAAACAAACAGGGAGCAATACTGGATAGGTTCTTATGAAATGTATTTATTTTTATTATTATTTATTTATTCATAAATGCTTTAATGATGCAGCCTTTGATACATACACTGTACAGTAGGTGAAAGAATTCTTTTGAAAGGGGGAAACAAAATTTTCTAATTCATCAAGAAATCTCCATTCTCCGTCAAATTGGGAGCGATGGTCTAAAATGGCTAAAGTGGGACATTTGTACATGTACCTTTCCATGTTTGTTTGTTTGTTTCTTCTGTGACATCTAGAACTGGTTTATCATTTTGAAATCAGATGAAAATGGGGGCATATGATTTTGTAAGGTGCATAAAGAATTGATATCATTCATTTTAAACACATAACAATCTATGTCATTTTTCCCCCTCTTTTTTGGCAGTGGTTTATTATATGGAGTGATACTAAAATGAACTGGTCTATTATTTTGAAAGCAGATGACATGGGGAGCATGTGATTCTATATGATGCTTTAAGCAGATTCTTTAATAAAGAATCTACATGTATATCATTCATTTACTCCTTTAAATAAACTTCTTTTCTTTTTGCATAGGTTTATGGGGTGATATCTAAAATCTGAACAAGTCTTTACTATTGTAGTGATGGTTCTGTGCTTGCAGACTGAAAAGGCTCCATGATCATGTTGGTCGAGGGTGTGATTCATCATCATACCTCCAGGTCATGTTGATCATCATCACTTACAAAGGACCGCATCTATGCAAATTAGCCCTGTCAGATGTGCTTAATGGTAAATGAACATTAGTGGGATGTATCCTTTATGCCTTGCAAACAATGCCTCCATTTGAGAGATTCTCTTACACAAAGACATGAATTCATAAATACCTAATACTGTCGGGCCGTGTTTATCAGCATCACTTAGAAAGGAGATAACATAAGCTAGCTTCATCTGTGCCTCGTCTTACAATGAGATGATATCAATGACAACTATGTACATAAAAGATAGGAGACAGCAAATTTGCGATTGATTTGGATCAATCACCACTCTTTATAAGACGGGACCGTGATGTGCATACTGGTAATACAGTACCTCAGACATTTAATAATAATAATACATGTACACTGTAGGCATTTATATAGCGCCGTCTATCTAGAGTAGACGATTCTATTCCGAGGCGCACAAGAAAATAGGACGTGTAAAAGTATGTGTACATCGTATGTCATTGTTAATGCGTCAATGAAAGAGATTTGGTAGCTCAGGGACATGTACAGATGTTTTCGTACTAAGACATTTACAAACTGGTCCGTCACTTTGAAAGCAGATGAAATAGGGAGCATATGATTGTGTAAGATGCTTAAATAGAATCTGTATCATTCTTTTACACATAAAAATTGTGGCCTTTTTGTTTTCATTCTTAAAGAATCTGTATCTGTGGGTTGGAAAAATTTATAGAACATTCATACAGTGCATGGCTGGAGGCTCAGGTGAGGTACATACATGTACATGTATCTATAAGTTGCATTCTATGTATAGTAATCCATTGCCTATGAGAACCAAGTACTTCCTGTGTTAAGCCTATGGGGATAAGAGTATTCAGTGGATTAAGCTACATATTAACCCAATTTAAAATAGTTCACATTTTCCAGAGAAAATGACAATGGCTGAATTATGATATGAAAGTTCTCTATGTGCATGCACACAGGCACGTAGCCACGGGGGGGGGGGGGGGCATTTTGCCCCCCCCCCCCCCAAATTTCAAAGATCGGTTGAACTTTTTTTAGACCCCTTTTTTTTTTACCTCGATCGATAACATGTGCCCGCCCTCCAACATCAAACTCTGGCTACGGGCCTGCATGCACATACATGTACATGTACATGTACATGTACATGTAGCACCAAAAAATGGCAAAAATATTATCTTCAAATAGATTTTCTTTTGAAGACACAAGCACTTCATTATATGTTTCCTTGTCTTCTTTTTTCCTACTGTACTTTGAACTACATGTAGTGTACAACAGTACAACGTACAATCAGTACATGTAGAAGCATGGGCGTAAATCTGTAATTGATACCTATTTTTTAGGGGGGGATGATCTATTCATCATCCCCCCCCCCCTGAACAATAGGTATTACGTAAGGATTGACGCCCATGCGTAGAAGTGATTTTTGTGAAGATTCTCAAAATGATTTGCTATCCTTACAGAAAAAGATGAATACAATACATACATTCTAATATGCATGCAAATGAGCATGTACAGTACATGTACTTTAGGTTTTTTATTAAATAAATCAATTTGACTGATTGAACAAGATTTCAGTTTAAGTATATTTCTAATACTGGTAGTAAATTTCAGTCTTGCAAGGTAAATGCAGAATGATTTAAAACATTTTCTTCTAGTCCTTGAAGGACAAATCTGTACTAATCCATAAACCCTGTTCACAACAATTCCACTACATTAAATTAAGAACTTAAAATATATATATATTTTATTTTTACATAAAAAAATAGAAAAAACTTCATATCTAATGCTGATAACCTTTGAAAATATGCATGAAATGAAAATCATTGGCAGGTGCTTCCTATACCATTGAACTTATCCACAGCTACATGTAGCTCAACACTATCCACTTACAACTGTAATTTAAGTACTGTAAACGTGGTTATATTGGCAGTGCTTTGATTTTTGCGGATTTCGCGCTAAAGTGAGTGTCCGCGAATATTAAAACCTCCCAAACATATAAGCATGAATTCTTATGCGTGTCTTGAACGGGCTGAATTGCTTGCAACGCGAATTTAAAAACCAGCAAATATGTTTTGGGGTTGCTCAGCGCAAAACATTATCGCGCAAAATAACGGCGTTTACAGTACAGACTGTAAGCTCTAAGCATCACCTTTCAACTCAGTACAAAAGATATGTTTGTACGATGGGGTGACCAAAGTTTGCAGAGATTATTGAAAATATTAGAAAATGTGATATTCGATCCATGATTTCTCATAGTCTGAACAAATTTATTCATTTGAATTTATAAGTTAATGGACGGCAAAGCTTTTGACTACAAATTGGTTAAACTAGAAAATTTATCCAGGATTCCAGAGATATTGCATTCTAAAAATTCGATCTCGGATCGGCGTGCACACTGCACGAAAACACAAAAACGTCAACCAGTCCTTACTTCAAGCATCGGTTAGACAGCTGATTTATCAAAAGATGTGATCCATCAAATATTTAAAGTAATTTCATAATTTGCAAGGCATAATATCACACAATCAGTTGGTACCACTTTTAACTACAGCCATTTTGAGGATATACTCTCAAAATGAAGATTTCCAGACCCTCATCAGTAAATTAATAATTTTCCGATCTTTTGTCAATATTTTCATGATTTCACACCCGATTCCAAAGAAAATTCTGTCCCTGGGTAATTTTATGTTCCTCTTTCCATTGGTGATATCCTAGTTTTGTATTTTTAAGAATTTTAAAGATAGCGAACTTAAGGTCACGCACAAACTATGTATGGTCACACCACCATGCATGTAAACTGCATTGTTTTTACAGAATGGTAATTTAGTGCATGTAGGTACATGTACATGTACATGGAGGCTGACAATGGACCTTTAGGCACTCTACATACCTGTATGCTTCATTCTACAAATAATACATGTTTGCTAGTGCATTCTTAGCGAATATGAGCTGCTAGTAGTCACAATAGGATACCTGTTGAGTTCATTGTCCATCTCATTGTGATTTTGTAAGACAATAAATCAAATATGAGCATAAAGTCAAGAAATTTGCTTTATCGGATGATATCACACCATGCAGTGCGTGCGCAGCCAAAAACATGTACAATGCGCGTCTTGGTGTGCGCATCATCTGAGGGGCATTTCACAAAGCCTTTTTTCAATGACAGATGACTAAAATCAGTGACAAATCTACTGATAACCAATCAGAAGCAAGGATTTCAGTAGCTTATAACAGAAACTGTAATTTGTCACTGATGACAAATTTTGTGAAACGGGGCCCAGATCATGCTTCATGAAATTATGTGCATTACATCATGTCTGCAATTTGAACGCATCAAGATCAGAGATCAAGTGTGCTGCACAGATATATTGTATAGCACTGCATACAATTTACATAGCCGGGCGCAATGGGAAAAAATACAAGCACAAACGAGCGACTTGAATACAGGTTTGCCATTGGCTACATTCATGAACCCATCTTATAAAGGGCATCTCTCTCTCTCTCTCTCTCTCTCTATCTCTATCTCTCTGTCCCTCACTCTCTGTCTCTCTCTCTCTCTGTCTCTGTCTCTGTCTCTCTATGCTATTTTTCTTTACATGAAGTCTACTTCATCCTTTTCTTCTATCTCTTCCTTCACAAACAGTGTTTTTCCCCTTCTACACTGTAATTAATAATTATTTAATATATTTGTGGCTTCCACCCAGTAAATAAGATCGATTGATCGATCTGTATCAATAAGGTCGATTGATCAACCTGTATTGAAAAAACACAAGTCAGAAAAAAATCTTGGAACCAGCGGGATTTGAACCTGCCATCTACTGCTTGCCGGGCAGCGACTCTACCACCAGGCCATCACTGGTCCATGGCACAGTCACGATGAACTGGAAACAAATACCTAAGCTCTCCTGATTAATTCTGACTCATGAATATTCATTAGTCCGCCATAGGACAGTAACTTTTTTTTATAAATGTAATGCTTCCTGGGAGAAATTTCAATTATTTAATATATTTGTGGCTTCCACCCAGTAAATAAGATTTTTTTCTGACTTGTGTTTTTTCAATACAGGTTGATCAATCGACCTTATTGATACAGATCGATCAATCGATCTTATTTACTGGGTGGAAGCCACAAATATATTAAATAATTGAAATTTCTCCCAGGAAGCATTACATTTATAAAAAAAAAAAAAAAAACTGTAATTAATGTTTTCAATCATATATAGATATTTTACTTTTTCTACTGTTCATTATATTAATGGAAACAGAAAATACATTTTCATGTACTTTGCGAAAGACCACGTTTACTAGAATAGTACTCAAAATGTTCATCCTAAGGGCTGTTGTAAATATGCAATATTCAGAGACCTCATCATAACCATTGAATGAATATATAACTGAAGAGTATACACCAATTAGTTTTCGTCAAAACATTTGTTTAGGAAAGAGGTGAAGATATATTTTCTTTAATTGCGAACAAAATTTGCAGTTACATTATCCATCCTTTCCAAGATTTCAAGGCGTACAATTTCACATTTGCAGTTGTATGAGGACATGTGATTAGTGAAATACAAAACATATGTATAATTAATGAAAAATGATTAAGTTAAAAGTTTAATCTTTACAAGATCGCACACACCCTTGTGGAAAAAAGATGGATACACAAAACCAATATATTCAAGAATTATATCATCTATTATCATCAATTATCAAAACAGTACAGATCTGAGTTAAAACATTCAAGTGAAGATTCATACATGTATGTGAAACATCTGGAAATGGCTACAGAGTACATACTGCTTTCTGCATCTCAATATGCATTTACATTCACCACAATTACATTATGTTGTGCAATAAGGAAACATGAATAAATTATGTGAATTACCTGCATAGTGGCTCTTGTCCTGTCTTCACGTTCCTTCCTCAAAGCTTTGAGATCAGGGCACGACAAGGAGATATCGCTACTCGACTCATCCCCTAAATCCAGACTGATCCTTGCATCGCCACCAGAGGACGCTCTTGCACTTTGGCTCCTAGCTGCTGCCATTGCTCAATGTGTTTGGAACACTCAGAAGCAAGGAAAGTCTGCAAAGGGGATATCAATATTAAAGTGACTCAGATTGTTGAAGATTAATGAAAAAACTGCGTAATTTTTGTATGCAATGTTACATATTATTTTCCTTTTACTGTACTAAACCTCTTACATGCAAAAAATCCTGAAAAATTCTCAAACCACAAAGATATTTATGGGTTTCTTTGAATGCGTCACTGTGCGACACCCTCTAACAGTAAATTCTCCCAACCTTTTTTGAATTTTCACAAATGTCTGGAATGGTATAGAGGTAATTCATTGCTTTCTGAAGATATACATACACCTCAAATGTAATTAAATTGTAATAATATACTTGGGAGAATTAAGGAATCGATCAAATAAGTTTTTACCAATTTTTATCATTAATAATGGTCTGTTTTCACGCAAACTTTCAGATTATTTTTAATTGTATACATCCAGTATTGAAGTCACTACCTTCTAGCACCATTTTCTCTCATCTGAACAATGTAACCAAGTCCCTTTGATATATGTCCCTAAATTAACATGATAACATAATTATTTCATACGTTATATTGTTGTTTATTAATTATGTTATTACATTTTATTTTAAATTAGTGACTGAATAAATTATTCAAAAATGTATTCATATGGACACTTGGCATTCTATACTTAGCCGGAGGATTAAACCATGGACTAAAGTTAGTCTGCTTTTGAGAATACCACCCAACTTAAATAGAGGACTGTAGAGGGTCCTCAAGGTACAGCATGCAGGTTCTTAAGGACAAGGTTGAGTTATTCTGGGGAGAGGTGTGAGAGGTGTGAAAGTCATTAGAAAAAAAATGTCCCCTGAAAAGCATAGCTTCAAATGCCTTCATATTCTGACTATGACAAGTGACAACTTATTAAATAATGAGGCCTGATAGAATGTGTACAGTGATTGTTACTTAACCAGGACTGGGCCAATATTTTATAATTTTGATGACTCCAGAAGCTTGCAGTACACACCAATACTTATATGCTAGATGATCAACCTTTTCTGATTGATTCCACAATGTTTATTTCACAGTGCAATCGCGTGACCAGAACTCAACTTTCACTGTTGTAAGCTACGCACCCAGGAAACACTCACAATGTGACAATTACATACCATCCCAATGGTCGGGTGTGAGCGCGAGCTCGTGTGAGATAAGATAGCGACTGTAATCTTAGTTTACAGTCGCTAGCTGAACACACGTGGTACGATATGCAATTGTATTGTGCTGCACTGCAGTTTGCTGTGAATCCTGTGAGAAGTGCATAGATATTATAAGTCTGCATTTTTAGGAAAAATAATCAGAAAAAGATAAGAAAATTGACACGAAACAGGTAACAAATATATTGACTTTTAAATCATAACCTTTATTTGGACATATTTTGATGAATATTTACTTCATTTTGGGTAGATCTCCACGCCGGAGTTACGTGTCAAATTTTGGATAGACTTCTGAACTAGCGCCGAAAAAGTTCTAACTAAGTTCTAGAGTCTACTAACTTAACTTCAATTCAATGCCGTTGGGAATTCTGAGTTCGCTGAAACTGTGGGTTTCTAACTTTGGCTGAGAGTCGCTTAGCCGAGGCACAGAGCAATGCAAATGCATGGATAAGCCCCATGCCCATGGCAAATGGCTGGGCCTGAGCAATGGAACCAATGAATGAGAGGACGCCAGGCCAGAGTCATCGGGGAAGCCCTGGCCTGGCCGCGCCCCGTGACGGCTGCGGACCCCAAGCCCAAGGCACTTCAGGTCCTACTCGACATTAATAGACCACAAAAATATAACTTGCACACGCCAGAAGGTACACTGGTCATTTGATATGTCAATAAAATCATGTTAAAATCGTATTTCATGCACTGAACTCACCCAAATTGAACAAATAGATGTACGAAGGCCGTTACTAAGAACGCTTTTTTTCCTTCAGGTTTACAGACACAGTCGACAGTCGAAACCGGAAGTGTAAAAGGTCACAGGCGAGCTTGGCGCGCCGCTTCAATTATCCGCGCGCGACATCGACCAGGCTAAACAAGTTGTAAATTGAGTAATGTGACACAAAAATGGACAACGAAACCAGCATGTATCTCGAAAATATAGAGGAGTATGTTCTTGATGAAGACAGGGTTGTGAGTATAGATTAATTAACAAACTTCTTTGTCCCAATACTGTGAATAAACTCCTGCGAAATGATTGAATATAGGTCTAGGTCTAGATCTAGTAGTTGTTACAACATGGTTAAAACTTGATTGATGGTGTTAACTGTAGATCTAGGCCTACATAGACCTACATGTTTATTGCCGGGTTGGTATTGGTAGGAAGAATAGAAGAGTGGGGGTGGGGGAGGGGGGGGGGGGGGGTGGAGAGACACGAAAGTGATCTGTTTATTCAAACTGATCTCTCCCCATGCATTATGTGTCGTGAAAGTAACGATGGTGAAAAAGATGATAATAATGACAAGGATGATGTTCAGGAATAGTCCATTGATGATTGATTGATGGATATTCTCTTGACTGTATAACCTCCACTGCAGTGGCGTACGCAGTGTGTGTATTGGGTTTATACAGATATGTATCAATCAGATATGATTATTTACGTCTGGGGACCGACCTATAAACGTCATCCGAAAGACTTGACTCAGTTTCGAACCTGCGTCCTCGACTGAATCAGTTTGTAAATTTCCAATTTTTGCTACAGGCGCACGCCACAACACAGAATTGTTTCAAGGAGGGTGATTGAAAATTTGAAAATCCTGCCAACCGCTATTTTTGGGTCGGGGGTACGTGAGGAGTATTGATCTCTTTTTTTCGAAAAAAGTTGAGGGGGGGGATTTAACTCCCAAAACACCCCCCTCTGCGTACACTCCTGCTCCATTGTGTACCACCCTCTCCATCTCATAATTGATGATTTAGGGTTCTACATGTATATATCAAGGTTAATTAGAGCCTCAACAAAATACGACATTTAAATGTAATTGCACACACTGACTTGGAAATTCTGAAACATGCTTAGGTCTAGTAGTCTAATTGACTCGGATATTGTCTAACTTTTTTCCAACGTGATTAGTTCAGATTAATTGAGAAAATATAGATCTATATACACCCCCCTCTCACTTTTTCCTCAGGTAGAGCACCACTTTTTATGAAATCCCATATTGATGTAAAATCTATCCCTCTCTCTCTTTTTTAGGTTACTTACAAATGGCTCAGCCAGACTCTGGAAATTCATGTGAATTTAGCTAAAAGGTAAGAGCACCAGTAAAATAGAAGTTCAAAATCTACTCTGTATATTTTAAGATGCATTTAGAAAATTATCACCATCACGATCATCACTGTCACCACCATCATCATCATCATCATCATCATTGTCACATGAGAATTAAGAATTATGTTACCCTGACGAGGGTGAGATTTTCCTTTGGTGTTTGGAATTTAGGTACACCATGAAAGAGGTGAATAAAGTTCTCTTTGAGCCGAGACCTAAAACCAGTAAGCTTAATTGTCGTTTTTCCGTGACAATCATCATCATCATCATAATCATTGTCACATGAGAATTAAGAATTATGTTACCCTGACGAGGGTGAGATTTTCCTTTGGTGTTTCGAATTTAGGTACACCATGAAAGAGGTGAATAAAGTTCTCTTTGAGCCGAGACCTAAAACCAGTAAGCTTAATTGTCGTTTTTCCGTGACAATCATCATCATCATCATAATCATTGTCACATGAGAATTTAGAATTATGTTACCCTGACGAGGGTGAGATTTTCCTTTGGTGTTTGGAATTTAGGTACACCATGAAAGAGGTGAATAAAGTTCTCTTTGAGCCGAGACCTAAAACCAGTAAGCTTAATTGTCGTTTTTCCGTGACAATCATCATCATCATCATAATCATCACTGTAATCATCATCATCATCATCATCATCACCATCATGATCAGCACTGTCACCATCATCATCATCATCATCATCATCATCATAATCGTCACTGTAATCATCATCATCATTATCATCATCGTCATCGTCATCATCACTATAATCATCATTATCGTCATAATCATCATCACTGTCACCATCATCATCTTCACTGTAATCATCATTTTCACTGTAATCATCATCATTATCATCATCATCACTGTCACCATCATCATCACTGTCACCATCATCATCATCACTGTAATCATCACTGTCACCATCATCATCATAATCATCACTGTAATCATCATTATCATCATCATCACTGTCACTATCATAATCATCACTGTAATCATCACTGTCACCATCATCATCATAATCATCACTGTAATCATCATCATCATAATCATCACTGTAATCATCATCATCATAATCATCACTGTAATCATCATTATCATCATCATCACTGTCACTATCATCTTCACTGTTATCATCATTTTCACTGTAGTCATCATCATTATCATCATCATCACTGTCACCATCATCATCACTGTAATCATCACTGTCACCATCATCATCATAATCTTCACTGTAAACACCATCATTATCACCATCGTCATCATCATCATTAAAATCATTATCACTGTCATCATCATCATCCTTTTCATCATTATTATCACTGTCCTTTCATAATTTCACGAACCCAGTAGATCTGTGTGTCATCATTTCCATCAAGTTTAAGCTTTTTTGCATTTTAGTTATGTTCCAAATTCAGTAATTAATATCCATCCTTCCTTTCTCCTCTAGATTACTGGAGACGTTCTTAAGTGAGCAGAAGAAGAAGGGATCTTCTACATTGAATGTCACGTACGCAATTACAGGAACACAGGAAACAAAAAATGGAACTCAGGTACCAACCTTAGAAACCCAAATTATTCAAATAGCTCTCATGATTATCATATTTCAGTTTCAATTTATGGTTCAATTGTAATTAAGTTTTACCTTTGACTAAAACAGGGCACCGCCCTAACTTTTTTTCTCTAGGGGCCCCAGAATGAAATTTGTTTAATAGGGTCTGTATGCATGAAAACGTTTGAAATTTAGGGGTTCAAAATTTGGATTTGGTAGCCAACGTCTCCTTAGGACCTAGCTGTTAATGTCGAGTCATGAATAAAATGTTACGTTGTAAGATGTGTCATACTTAATTCCTGTCACATAGAGCATAGTGCTTTCAAATCTCCATTTAAAAAAAAGAGATATTCAGACAGTGTCTTATTAAGATAATTTGCAAAATCAAAAGTGTAATACAATCAATAATGCAATATAAATAGCACCTAGATCAAGTTGTACATGTATGCCTCAGAACTTCATTCTACATGTAGTTGCATGAAAATGTGCACAAAACAATTTTGTTTCTTTTTCTCCTATAGATGACGAAGATTGCTATCGTGAAAGAAGATGGGTTAGATGGTAAGCTATTTAGCTAGGGTATTCAACAACCAATAAAATCAAACTTTATTGTGTTAAGAATGGTAATCAGATTTGTATTTTGCTGTGAATAGTTTTATGTGGCTTGACTTTGAAATTATTCTGCTCATCTTTTAGTTTATTTCATTATTTGAAGAGCTCGTAATGTGACCATTAAATTTCAACCCACGTTTTTACATAAATGATTTTTGAGATATGAAAAGGAGTTTGCTTCATCTATTTGCTTCAACAATTTATCACTTCTGCACCGAGGTACCAAATCCTGTTCATGTAAATTGTTCTAGTTTTCCATTCAGGTAAATGTGTGGTGAAACATATTCCTATGAAGATATTTTATACAAAATTCAGCGTTGTGGATTTGGAGTCATGCCAAAGTGCTTTCTCTTTTACATATGCGCTTAGTATCTTTAAACAAAAAAGTGCTTTCTAATCTAATAATTTTGTTATTGAAACAAAGAATTTAAACTCAAGGATAGCCTCTTGAAAGTTAGTTTATGATAATCATTCATGATTTCTGTATTTGTAGAAAGGGGTGAACACTCCAATGATTTTTCTTTTCATTTCTTTCATTTGTTTCATGGTGCAGCTGTGAAGTCAGGTATGAAGGAAGTGCTCGGACAACATGTCTTCAGTATTCAGAAAAGCGCCCTCAAAGACAACAGCTCACTCTTTACGACGGATTATGAAATTACCCAACAGAACATTGCACAAATAAACAGGTACATGTTCAGGACAAGTTTTAAAATAAATTAAAATAGTTACATTTAAATTTTGCTTGATACAGTAAAACTTGCTGTAGTGCCTTGAGAGGCCATATTTCTATAAAGGCCTCATCATTTGTTTCCAACAACTAGCAGTTAGGTCTAGCTTTAATCTACATATTTGTTAATTTATACTTCGTAGATATTTATATTTAATAGGATAGCCAAGTTAAGTAATTGTTGAAATTTTGGTGTCATTGTGAATCTTGAAATGTCACTTACATGTACTTGTATTTCTCTTTTACATATGACTGGCTCAATTACACTATATATAAACAAGCCCTTGATGAAACAGTTAATGCTATTTGGATCAAAGCAGGCATAACTTGCAAAACTTTCTTAATCCTTTTAAATTCCATAATAATAATAGTAAAAGTACAGGGTAAGAGTAATAGTAATAGTATAGTATTAATGACTGCTTCGAGAGAAATAGTTGTTTTATTACGCTCAAGGGAAGGTTAGAATTGTGCTATTACTCGAGGCGTGCCGAGGGCAATAGCCCAATTGTAACCTTCCCGAGAGCTTATGAAAACAACTATTTCTCGAATATTAAAGCAGTCATTAATACTTTTATATGCCGAAAAAAAATAGACTAAAAAATAAAAAATAAAAAATATTTTTCATTTTAGTCGAAGATGGGATTCGAACTCTTGCCTACAACAAGAGGTGTATCGAAAACCAACGCTTAGACCACTCAGCTATCAGGCGCCGTTAACATGCTTGGCAGTTTTCTCCAATATATACATTAAAATGGATTGAAAACGGCTCCGCATGAGGGATGCTTCGCAAAAGCTCCATGAAACGGACCCTTCTTTTACTTTTGCAATGCATATTGGCACGAACTTAGATCAAGATCTATAGGCAGATGTTGTTTTTTTGTTTTTGAGAGTTTATTTTCGTCTTCATGTCAACAATGCAAGATAAAATTGTCGGTAAGATCGATCGAGATTCAATTGTATTGAAATTGCCGACCAATTTTTCGCACACGTATGGTATCCTCCATCGCTCAAACCATTTTTTAACATGTAAACCTATGGGGTAACCATGGAGACTGACTTATTTTTTTAATAACCATGGTTATTAAAAATATTGAAATGTTTTAAGCATGGTTACCGGGAATTTTACAGGAACAGTTGAAGTTTATGAATGCAATTTCGACCAATCAGATGGCTGGATTACTTAAGTGAGGTATATAATAATATTTATAATTATAATAACAATAATAATATTTCTTAAAAAGAGCTTTACAAGTTATAGCATAACCAACCATAGCGCATGCAGTATTATTATCCCAGTCACTGGATTCTGTTACGATTCTGTACTTTATGATGCACACTCTCCACTCCCTTGGTACCATTCCAACCAGTCGCATGTTAGCACATGCTAATCCAATCCAATTTTAATTTATGTAATAAAATAAATTGTGTAATATTGAGAGGCATTACGGTTATATATGTTTATCTTGGAAGATATATTAAGATATAAATGTTTACTAGTGATATTCTTTTGATCTTATGATGTCCAGGTTTAGTGCTATCCAGTGTAAAGCAGTTGACGTAAGATCATTGGCAGATCTGGAAAGGAATCAAGAACCGCAACAAAAGTCTTCAACAGTGAAACCTAAGGTAAGATAGGGATATTGTTTTATTAATATTTTTGTCATAAATATTTCCATATTTCTATTGAGATTTTTTATTTTAATTTTTTTTAATTTTGGGAAGACGCAGATATCTCTGTTTTGATTGTGTGTATTGCGTCATGAATAGTTTGCTGACATCAGATTTGGTTGAATTGATTTGCAAATACATTTCTCCCAGGCAGCTAAACTCTATGGGACACAGTAATTACTTGAGCTTGCCTTGAAATCATGGAGCCGCCATAGGGCAAGGGAAAGTTATTATGATGATGAATTTTTCTTATGAGATTTTTAGTGGAGGGAGCAGTGCATTAGATTAGACCTGTCTTTTGTTAAAATGAAGTCCACTCTTCATGCTTGACTACCCTTGTTATATAAAGGTTAACACCAGACTGGTAAAAAAGTTCAAATGAAAATCCAAGACCGGATCTTAAATTTGTTTGCTTGTGTTGGCATTTCTTTCAGCAGGTAAATGGAATTGGCAATCAAAGTACGTCATCAAAGCCTGCATCGTCAACTTCATCATCATCATCTTCAGCGTCGCAGAAATCCAAAGCTAAGAAAGGCTCGATTGAAGCTAGCTTTGCCTCACAGTCAACAAAAAACAAAGCTCCGGGACCCAAGAGTGAAAAGACAGAACAACAACCCAAAGCAAAGAAGAAAGAGGAGCAGGTATACAATTTTAATAACTCCTAGACTTTAGCAGTGTAACTTTGATAGGACATTTCTTTAAATGAAAGCAGAAAATTACTGTTGGCTTAATTTTTTTCTTCAAATTTTCAAACGAATAATGGATTTACATTTTAAAATGTAAATTTTTGTTATGGAAAAAAAGTATATGTAGACATTTTATTATAAAATTGATTGATACACTTGAAAATATGGTAATATAACAAAAGAAAAAAGGTACATTTTAATGCACCAATCAAGGGTCATTTGATGAAAACGTCACGATTATAATTTTTAAGCATGTTATGAAAACTTTATGCACAGTACCTTAGACACGCTTTCTTCTCATTTTATGTTCAGAAATCAAAGCCTAAGGGTATGCTAGCATTTATGAGTCAAAAGAAAAAGGAAGATTCACCTTCAGCTTCTTCAGGACCAGCAGGGGATTCTGGGAAGGTTGATAAGAGATCAGTCAAAGAAGAACAGAAGAAGGAGGAGGAGGAAGAAGAGGAAGTCGATGTGGAAAGCAGCAAGCATGAGAAAACAGGGGTCAAAGGTGGAAGGTTACAGAGGTCAAGTCAGGCAGACAAGAAGAAGAAGAGAATAGTTGCTTCAGATTCAGAATCAGGTATATATTTTCTGATGACACTTTATCCTCATCCTCTCATATCTCTCTCTTGTGTAGTGTGGTTTTCTTTCTCTCATCTGCTCTCCCTCTCTAGATGCCATTCTTTCGATCTGTTAGTCATTTTCTCTCTCTCTCTCTCTCTCTCTCTCTCTCTCTATCTCTTCCTTTTTCTGTTTATTTATCTCTTTCCATTTTTTTTTCTCTCTCTCTCTCTCTCTCTCTCTATATATATATATATCTTCCTCATTCCCTCTTCATCTCTCCCCACCTTATATCCTCTCTCTATCCATGCATATCTCTTCATGCCTATCTCCCCCCCCCCCTCCCACTTTCTATCTCTCTCCATCTCTCTTTCTCAGTCTGCCTGTCTCCTTATTCAACTTAGTTTAATATGTAATGCACAAGCATAACTCGTAGAATTGAGACAGATATCTTTGGAAGTTCCTCTGTGAAAATACAATTTTATGGTAAACAACAGCCCAGAGAATTACCAGGGACTACCCCTGAGGCATATAATACCCTTATCTCTTCATATTGCATTTATATTCCTCTGCTTGCAGTCTTTAGTTCATCTTTGTGATATGCTGTATGGCCCTTTGACGATTACTAGAAGTAGAAGAAGAGAACAGGTATATCAAGTGTAATAGAAGTATTTTCATCATCTTATTCTTCATTGCTTTTGTGCAGATGATGAAACGCAGAAGAAAACGGTTGCTAGGAAACGAAGGCGTATCCTCCGGCAAGAAGACAGTAGTAGTGAAGAGGAGGAGGAGGATGAGGAGCAAGATGACATGGGTAGGTCAACATTTGGTATAAACAGGGGGAAAGTCATATCACAATGATAATAATAATCATGACTAAATTCACATTGCACACATCCAAGGGGATGCTCAAGAACCCTACAAATCTGTGAAGTACTTTTTTCCTGGCTTTAGCTATAAGCATATGCTGCCCTAAAGCAATGAAATGAATTCTGGAATTTCTTCGTATAAGGTACCCATTTTTCTACACCTGGGTTGGAGGTGGCAAATATAGATTAATGACTTGCCACTGGACATTCATGCTTCACTCAGATGAACCATTTAATTCACAGGCTAGAAGGTATCCACTAGGCCAAAACAACTTGAGTATCTGGAATAACAGTCATATTGTGACAGTTGCAAAACAGATATTGATTTGAGTGATCATGTTTGATTATAACATAAACTATTACATTTTGCAAACTTTTTTTGTTCATGATACCGACAATTAAATCCACCTGGCGTGAACAATCTCGTCTGTGGATGGATTTATCTTTGCATAGTAATTATTGCTATGTCTGACAAACCTCTGGCAAGCTTCCAAGATTTAGTTTGTGAAGTATATGTAGAATTAATAGACAAGTTTGTTGTGTCGTATGGATATTTGACCAATTAAAAACTGACATTGATTTGACCATCACCTTCAAAATACAACTTCATCTTAATTTCTAGATGATAGCCCCATCCCACCAACTCCGCCCCCTGTGGCCCAGCTTGTCCAATCAGATGAGGAAGATGAGGCCACACCCCCATCTAAGAGCCAATCAGAAGAGAGATCATCGACCGGGAAGAAGAGAATCAGTAAGAGAGTGCTGAAGAGCAAAGTCACTGTAGATGAGGAGGGATGTATGGGTAAGATTAGAAACTCTTCTGTCATCTTTTCTTTCATCACCTTCTGTGCTATTGACAGCATATCCCACTCAAGAACTTTATTAAGTCAGAATTAATCAGGAGAGCTTGGGTATTTGTTTCTAGTTCATCGTGACTGTGCCATGGACCAGTGATAGCCTGGTGGTAAAGTCGCTGCCCGGCAAGCAGTAGATGCAGGTTCAAGTCCTGCTGGTTCCAAGATTTTTTCTGACTTGTTTTTCAATACAGATCGATCAATCGATCTTATTTACTGGGGGTAAGCCACAAATATTTATAAATAATTGAAATTTCTCCCAGGAAGCATTAAATTTATAAAAGAACTTTAGTGTAAACAATGTAAAGCAAGGTCTAAGAATGGCTACATTTGTTTCCTGCAATTAAAAAATATGTACCTTTATTGAGGCACATATTTGTGGCTTACACCCAGTAACAGAAATATGTTTAAATAATAATTGAAATTTCTCCCAGGAAGCATTAAATTTATAAAAGAACTTTAGTGTAAACAATGTAAAGCAAGGTCTAAGAATGGAGATATTTGTTTCCTGAAACTTAAAAATATGTACCTTTATTGAGGAAATTTTGAAGATATTAATGCCTAACACAACAATGAAACAAAGCATTAAAAATTGAAAAAAAGTAACACATGTTTATGGCATTTGCTCAAAACCTTGGTAGCACCCAAGGGGTTAGACTGATATACAGGACTGGTCATGCAATTTTTTTATGAAGTTGATAGTAAATACGAACAATTTTATTTTGTCTTATGGAATTTTGGAATCATCAACATTAGAACAAGTGGATAAAATCTAGCTGAAAAGCACAAACAATAAAGAGAAGTGGAACACTGATTCAGGTTTATGGGACTACACAATCATGCTGCATCAGGCTTTAGTACAGATGCGCTTAATACTGTTTTTAGCAATTATATCTCAAACCAAAGAAATGTTGCAAAGTGCTTTTAAGTCTTGTTCGAATTGGTTTCAACAATTTTACTGAAGTGTTTACCTTCCTTCTAATTTTCTGTTGATGATAAATCCTGACAACTGATGTTGTTTCTACAGTGACAGAAAAAGTCTGGGAGACCGAGTCTACAGATGCCAGTGATGATGACGTTCCTCCGCCAGCGCCAAAACCCAAACCACAGCCCAAGAAAGAGGACAAGGATTCGGACGAAGAAGATGATAAGAAAGGAAAGAAAGGAAAAGGAAAGAAGACCTCACCACCAAGTAGTAGCGGCAAACAGTCTTCTTTAATGAGCTTTTTCAAGAAGAAATGAGAATCTTACCATTATTTAGAGACAATGTTGGAGGCTTTCTTACGCGGAGGCTTCTACACACATCAAGTACTTTTACGACCACGTTGGAGCACTTGCTCTTTTCAGGATTGCTCCAGGAATTTTCAGCTTGGCTCAGGAGAAAATTCCTTGAGAAATTGACCTTCATGGCGATGGAAGTTTTTGTAAAGTCATGGAATGGTATTCTGTGAGACTCTTCTGTTGTAAACTGAGACTGGTTCATAAGACTAATCATTGATAGATGATGTGTATACATGCCATCCAGTACAATGTCTGATTGATTGCAACCTTTCCACATCACCATCACATGAAACGGATGGCTACCGATGAAAAATTCATTGCATCATCTTGGTTCTTGCAGAGAATCATTCTGTGATGCACATTTGCTCGGAAAGTGGGTTGTACGACACATGCTTTAGCAATGATTATTTCATGGTCAATATCATACACTAACCTGACCGGAAGCTATATCCAACCCTAAGCCAACGAAAAATGGAAAATTCAGGAACCCCAACCTATATCTTTGAAGAAATAATGTCTGGAGCAGTTAGCGCAAAAGTAACTGTCGGGTCATGGAAAACATGAGCTTGGACTAAAGGAATGTTGAAGAGGCTTTTAACTAAAAGAGAGATATTTTGTAGTTCTTCTGGAGCAACCATATTTTCCTTCACTACTCTATCCAGTCAATAACTGTACGACCTCCTGTTTACAAAGAGCAGCTGTATAGAAATACCGCTTTTTTTTTACAGAGGACAAAGCGGTTTAGTTTATAAACATTAATTTCTCATATAAACTGCTTTCCTTGTCTGTAAAACAGATTTCAATATGTAAACAAAGACAGTGTGTTAACTTACGGTATGTACCGGTAATGATCAGCTACTCACCACTAAATATCAGTATTGCAAGTTTTGAAATGCCAATTTTTATATGAAGAAATGACAGGATTTACAGAGCTGCCAACCAGTACGATGTAGTTGTATTTTGTATGATTTTTTGAAGTAGATACGACCGTACGTTTTTTCTTCAATATAATACGATTCCCCCCCCCCCCCCCCCCCCCCAAAAAAAAAAAAAAAAAAAAAATGCATCTCACATTGGCAATTTGGCGAGGTTCTTTGGTTCATTGAACACACCAATCATTACGAAATCATGCATATTCAACCAATGTTGAAAAAACTACAAGAGGCATTGATCTGCATAACAGTCTCTGTGTTTTTCTTTAATACAATTTTTGTCAGTAAAATACATCTTTTTGGCTTAAAGAATACAGTTTTTGAACTCCAGAGGTTGGCAGGTCTGGATTTATATTCCCTTTGTATTTTGACAAGGGCTTAGGGAAAAACTGTCAATCTTAACTTACAGAGATTATAAACCATTTTTTTTTGTTTGTATACAAATCCTATTTGGCTCATACAATGAAACTTCTTCCAAGAACAAATTTCACATATCTCAACTCATATTGCTTTTGAGAAGGAAAGTACATATTTGTATTTTTTATATATCTGATTGTGCAGGAAAGTTTTGTACAAATTACAAAGATATGTATTCAAATATATAAGGTCGTAAGTACAGTATATGTGCCTCTTTTTGCATTCAGGTAATATGAAGATCAATTTGATCAGTCAAATGAGTCGATGAGATGAAGGAAATATTCCATGTACATGATAGAATGTTGTAATATATATCAAATTACAATATAATTTATAAAAAAAACTTCTTGGGATCAATGGGATTACCTGGTATATTGAAACCTTATTTTATTGTGGCTGAAAAAAAGAACAATATGCACATCTGAAAATGTAGGATCAGGAAATTTACCTTGTTATAGTTTTGGTATTATTTTTTAGCAATGTTTCACTTTATGATTAAAGGGCAATCCAACCCTTGTAATAAGTTGATTCGTATGTAAGCAGAAAAATAACATTTGGCAAAAGTTTGAATTGAATTGGACCAATAGTAAGGAAGTTATGAATGTTTGAAATATGAGATCACTATTTAAAGTCTATGCGAATCTCAAATTGGGAGTTCGGTCAGTGGATCGTGCCGTAGGACGTTGATAACTCTCCCATTTGCCATGTACAAACAGAAGTTCCTTCCCCCTTGGGGCACAACTCAAATAGATACATGTAGCATATTATTATAGGTCCTCTAAAAAGAATTAAACCCCCTTGAGTGATGAATTTTTGAAAAATTAAAATTTTAGTCTTTTTCTATGTTGGAACAGATGGGAAAGTAGTCCGGCACTACATCATATTGACATCACCGCTTCAACCAATTTAAAGTGCCCATACGTATAGTGATAACAAATTTCAAAAATTCATAACTTTGTTATAGTTAATCAGATTTAATTGAAACTTTGATTAGTTTGTCTGCCTCCTTAGAGTATTTGTCTATTTAGGTTGGATTTCCCTTTAATCATTTTAAGCACGTTTCGACCATAAAACTAAACGTTTATTCATTGTTTAACAACAAGCACTACCATTTCTTTCACGAGCCATGATTTTCCACCAAATCTTTGTTATTGAGGATATCCTGTGTAAACTTAGCTCATTGTCAAGTTTAGGCAATTTTGAAATTACACCAAGTATGTAATACATTGATAATATTAGCATTCATGGTATTTTGAATATTATTTGCATCTATTTCCATGGTAACTATTGATAAAGTGAAAATATGAAGCTACTATTATTGATCAGATGCCACTCACATCAGGGGAGCGTTTCACAAAGCCTTTTTTCAATGACAAATGACAAAAATCAATGACAAATCTGCTGATAACCAATCAGAAACAAGGATTTCAGTAGCTTATTACAAAAACTGTCAGTTGTCACTGATGACAAGTTTTGTGAAACGCCCCCCTGTTAGCTTTAAAACACAACTGTTCCTTATAAACCAAACCTAAGATTACATTTCCTGTTGTGTAAGCAATATGATTGCCTATCATGTATACCATAGGGGTTACTTTTCATTAAATTTGTACATGTAGTAAAGACATAATTTGTTATACAAAATTTAATTGTACTTGATATTGTTTATCATATGGTCATGAGGACCAAACATGATTTTGAATGATTTAATGTATAAATAAATTCAAATATTTTGATGTTGATACGAAAGAGTTTGTATGTGCCTGTATAATTCCTGCTTTCCCCTTTTATGATTTGTTTTGTTGTGTGTGTGTTTATTTGTTAGTTTTCGGTTGTTTCTATTCAACTATTTTAACCTCTAGCATAAAAGGTTTGAAAATACATAATGGAATATCACTTCTTCTATTACACACTCTTGCTCTTACTCGTGCTCTCCCTCCCTCTCTCTCTCTCGCTCAGGAAAATAATCATATAATAACAAATGTTATATTATTTGACACATTTTAATTCAAGATGCTAAAATAAAGAGTAATCAGAAAAGGTTTGCTCTCTTGCCATTCTCTAAGGGTGATGTTGGTTAGTTGCAAATTTTGAATCTGAATATTGTTGAATTAAATGCAAAATGTTGATTGTGTAAATTTTATAATAAAGAATCCTAGATGAAAAACAAAATCGGACTACAGAATGTAACAAATTTAAAAAAGTGGAAGAGCCATAAAAACAACTGTGCTCATCAAAAGGTATATTGCTCAAAGTTCAAAATCAAGTGATAAGACCTATCAATCTTCTCAGTACAGCTGAAAGACTTTGAGAGTTTTTGTATCACTAGAAGAGGACTGTTTGGGTTGAGCTCTCTGTGACTGCTGAGCAAAGTGGATTCTAAGATGATCCAATGCCTTCCGGGATCTTCTATGTTCCATCTGTTCCTTCTCCAGATCTGCCCTGCATTCCCCAAGCTCTTGGTACAGAACAGCAATCTGTGATTCGTACTCGGACCTCATGGTCTCTTCCTTCTCCATGGTCTCCAACCTATGTCTTGTGTCTGCTTCGGATAACTTGATCCTCACTTCCTTTAGATCCTGCTTGGTTTGAGAAAGAGCCTTCCGAAGGTCAATGGCCTCTTTCCTCATTTTCATTCGCTGCTCGACAACTTCCCTGTAGTCGTCTTCTGCCATCGCAAGCTTGCTTTTTTGTAGTCGCACATCCTTGGTTAGGTGTTGGTTTTGTAACTGCAATCTCTGATTTTCTTGGTGCGACTGTTTAAGTGCGTTGACTTTGGTGTCGAGAAGCTCAGCCTGCTGTTTGTATTTCTTGTCGAGGTCTTTGTAGTGTCTCTGCAGAGCTTTTAATTCAATGTGAATAATCTGTTTCTCTTCTTTGACTTTCTGAAATTCTTTCCTAAGGATCCCTATCTCTCCTGCTGACCAAAGACCATCTTCCACAGTTTCTGTTCTATTCTCCTCATCCCCATCACGACTTCTGGACGCTTTCTCCTTCCGTGAAGATTCATTCCTCTTCACCTTGCCCGTCAGCCTCACTTTATGCTTCAAATCAGACAATGGCTCACCGACCTGAATATTCTTGTGCTTGGGGATTTGTGCCTCGGCATCCATTCTTGTCTTGACTTCCTCATAGATATCCTTTGCCTTCTTCCTCTGTGCGAGCCTCCATGCCTCCTGTGTGCCTTCATCAGCCTCTTGTGGTTTTCTTGTAAGGTCCGAGAGACTAAGGCTGAAGTGAGGTGGAAATAAATCTTCTACCCAGTGCCTCTGGCTGGTGGCTGTGTCTTGCATGGTGTACTGCGACATGCTGCAAAGGAAACAGTAGGAAAAGAAAGTTATTTTATTTATTGCTCTTGTCTAGATCAAAATGTTTCTAATTTCTGCTTTTTCATCATTATCCTGCATCTCATTCAACCCATAATTAAACAGTTATCATACATAGAACCATCAACAAAATTAAACAAAAAATCTATGTTGTTATTGAATTACTTCAGTCCGCTGGCAGTACCGGTAAATATTATTTCTACAAACTTTCACGAATGCCAACTGATTTCTTCAAAGTCATGAAAGTCAAAGACAAAGTTGCATGCAAATGATAATCACAAATTCACAATGTCAAAGATAACATTAACAGACCTTACAATCTTGATTAGAATAGATATGTACTAACGCCACACTAAAGCAAGGACTTTTTGTTTGGAAATATAAATATGAAAAGATGGATCGGGTATGGACAGACAAGGGGTTCTGCTCGAATAACCGACACAGGTCAGGTGCAGCTGCAGAGCTGAGCCAGATAATGGCACAGCTCAGATTACTTAAGACACCCAACTAGCTACGAGTACAACTAGATCTACAAGAACTTCTTGAAGAAGGAAGAAACATGAAATTGAACTTGAAGCCCGACTGCTGAAGGCAATATTGCTATCTTCCAAAATGTAAAGATGGTAATATTCACGCGACGTGTGAACTTCGATTCTAGTTCTAGGTCTAGATCCAGTAGTATCTAGATCTATCTACTTCTAGTCTACTTTATAATAATAATAATAATAATAATAATAGCCTAATAGTCCACTCCAAATTTTATTAAACCGAAACGGAAATTCTTTTTGCCCAATTGATCGTGAGCCCGGCAGCCACTGAGCAGCGCCAGATCGACGTTGCTCTATCCCTTTATTGTTGAACGCCAAACAAGATAGCAACAACTCCCATCTTTTAACGTCTTTTGGTATGACGCGGCCGGGGTTCGAACCCACGACCTCCCGGTTGTGAGGCGGACGCTCTACTGACTGAGCCAACACTCCGGTGTTTTTTAGTGATTGAGAGAATCCCCGCAGCGCGCAGACAGTCAAATTCAAGGGGACATGGATGGCAACATGTGGGACAGAGTTTAGTCATAATCAAAAAGATGAAGCCAATTTCGATAGTTCAAAATTGATTACTTGGATTTCATTGTTATTCCATGGTTATTAAAGAAATTTGAAACCAAAATATATCAAAATATAATGTATTATCTACTCACTTTTCGCATTTCTTGCTCTACAATCTCAATGTTGTTGCGATGATTTCAAATTTTAATTTTCCCAGCAAAAAACATGCATGGTGTCTCTCAATCACTAAAAAGCAAAGATAAATGAAAAATTCTTCGCTTCACATTTTCCCGCTATCAATCATGACAAAATTAACGGTATCTCTAATAAAATCATAGTTTAACTAGGTTCTCATATATTTATGTACGATACTGTGGGATAACACGATAGATACGGCGCTATTATTATTGTTCAAAAATCGTTTATATGTTTTCGTGAAGCTTGCAGAAAGTATTGGATTTCTACTTTCCACCTCCCCTGGAATTATTGTAACGTTGCTTCGTCTATTAAAATTAAGAGGCACTAGCTAGCATATTTTTGATACGGCATAATCAAAATGATAATAACTGGAATAAAATAAAGGGGAATATAAAGGTAAACAGTCAACAAAACAAGCCATATACCAACAACTTTCAATTTGCTGCCCGACCCCATAATTTTCCGCACTGCGTTCTTGTGAGACTCCCACGTTTTTTGTATGAACGGTAATTTTATTTGAAATCTGACTATAATTTTTGAGTTATGTGTTTGTGGACTTGATCATTAATTTTGTAATAACTTTGCATACTTTTTTCCTCCTAACGGCAGTGCAGTTGCCCTCCCAATAACTGTTTAAACCTTTTTTTGTGTGTGTATAATGCTATACTTTCTAGCTCGCTCTCTCCTTAATTTCTAGCTCTCCTGACTCTCTCTTTATTAATTCTCTCCCTTTCTCCTTTCTTCTTTTCTTTCTGTTACTTTCCCTTTTTTTCCCCTTCTTCATTTCATTTTTCTCCCTAGTCTCTATGTCTCTTCCTACATGTTTGAAGGAGAGTGAGGCCCGGGATGGGTAGTTTGGAGTTATTTTTCCCGGGGCTATCTCCTTTAATCCCCTCATTCTATATTCTTCTCTATTTCTTCCTCCTATAGAGTTTTGTTCCATTTATCCCTTTGTTTATATGTAATTTGTATTATTATGTATGTATTATTTATTCTATCTATTCATCCTTTTTATGCATTTGATATTTTTATACGAATATATTTATATTATAAATTTTGTATATGTTGTGAAATTTTATGGAGGCTAATATGCTTCATGCACCTGGATAGAAAGTTTCTTCTTTTGTTTTGGAAGAAGAAAAATAAATGATAATATTCTATTCTATTTTATTCTGTGCATGTGCATAGATGTTTGCAACCACTTCAATGCCCCCCCCCCCCCCCCGCCTTGTCTCTCGCTCTCTCTACCAACCTCTCCCTTTAATGTAATTGGATATAAAATACACCATCCCATACAATGCTAACACGTTCAATTGTAAACAAAGACAGTAATCACTTGCATTAAGGAAAAGGTTAAAATTAAAGTTATTAATAATAATTATTACATGGAAATTAATGGAATGAGGATGATACCCCCCCCCCCCCCCCCCCTCCCCCCGACCTACCTCCATATGGGCAATCGGTATATTCAGAGACCGGCAACATGAATTAAAATAGCCTGCATGTCTGAAAAATTAATTAAAATCATTTGCTATATTGCTTGTGATGGAAATACATTTTCTTGTTAGGTGAAGGTGAACCAAGATATTTTGAGGGAACATTGTAATTAGTACAGGTCCTGACAGAATCAATATTTTCTTAACCTTTCAGTCCATGTAGCCATTGGAACTAATCAAACAATAGAGGTTGCTCTGAAATCTAATTAAAACACTGATTGACCAAAATTATGGTGCAATCACTCTAATGCAGGGATGCCAGTTAGAATTGATCAGAGGGCCTGAAAATCACCTAAAATGGGCTATTTTGTACCCCCAAAAAGCCTAAACTATGGTCAGAAAATAACTCGCAAGTGCCTGAAGTCGGGCTAATGCCTGAAAACTGGCATCTATGCTAATGTATCATTTGAATGATGAATGTCATCTTGCCCCTCACAATTTTCACTGATTTCTTGACTAGACAGTAGAGTGAAAAATTATTTTTAATGTTTTTATAATCCCTCTACAGTCTACACACAATCAATGTTATATTTTCAGTACTGGAAACTACGCCCCCTCCACCCCCCCCCCCTCCCCCCCCCCCCCACACACACACACGCACACACGCACACAAACACACGCAAACACATAAATAGTAAAATTGATAATAATGACATTAATTTTACAAAGGAAAGAAAGAATTAAGTAATAAGCATTGTAACTGCAAATTAGATACTAGAAAAATAACACTCCTGCACTTCACCATACCATTTCAAAAACTTTGGCCCCATAATATATCAACATCAGATTAATATATTTCAATGACAACAACAAAAATGAAATAATTCTTTTGATTTGTTCCTTTTTATTATTGTTACTCATGTTAATTGTTTGTGGCAATTTCATTCATTTATGAATCAAAATCTCAAAAGTTCCTCTCTTTATTACATGTACATCACAGAATGAATATTCTAGATATAAATATTATATGCAGGTTTAATTCTAATTTGATCAAAATTATATGAAGATTTTTTTTTTTTTTTCTTCTTCAAAACATGACATTGAGAATAATACTGGTGGGGGTTGTGCCCACATATTTTGATAACTGCAAATCAACGACTTTTTTCTGGTAATAACAGAATGGCATGCTGAGATGAAATAATTGACTAATTCCAAAAATTGCAATCATAAATTATTAATTAAAGACATTATTACTCTGTGTGAAAAATTCTGGAAAGGAGGTTCCTAACCAGCTAAATATAAATTTAAACAGATGAATATTTCTAGCTTAGTGCCTACAATTAGCTAAGAATCTAAAGACTTAAGATTCTAAGTAATTAAAAATGAGACCAATCTACATACCTACCCCAAAATAAATTAAATGCCAGCAGATCAAATAAAACAAAAATCATTACTTTCTTCATAAATTTTGTTTATTTACCTCTTTAGAGTATGAAAGGTGTCAACAATTTTGAAGAGTCTCAACTATAATAGGTTACTATATCTTGAGCAACTCTATATGAAAAGATACTCATAGATTTGTAAAACAAAACCTCAAAATTTTAAACATTTAAAATGCATTTTCAAATATTTTAAAGCTCATTTTCATTTTCTTTATAGTAATGGTTTCGTGCCTATAACAGAGAACATGTTGGTGAATATAATATTGACACATTTTTCATTCTCACAATATAAAGAGGGGCAGTATCCAGTTTCATAACTTGTTTGAAAACGTGTGTCAATAATTTACAATAATAATTTGTCCTAATACTGCTGTGGTACAATTTATCAAATTTATCAAATTTCATGTTTAATGAGAATAAAATATAATCTATTATTTTGACAAGAAGCGGTGGTTAATATCGTTTCCCTGAAAAATTCTCTTCAAAATTTCTGCAGATACATGTACAGTGTATCATTTTTGAAATTTTATGATACAAGAATATGTCTTTACCATGGTACATGTGGTAAGAGATTTTGTTTAAATCTTCATATCTGCACATAATCATACATACACCTAAAGACATATAGAACTGGGTAGTGGTGTAGCAGTCTTTTTCTTCTTCTTCAAAATCTTATATTATTTAAGAAATGGTTGAGGTACATAATGCCCTTCTAACCCTAGATCCAACAATGTCAAAGGTCATATACATGTTGAACTGTTTCAACATAGTAACGACCTCTTACCAGGTCCCTGCTGTTACTACTTCTAAAAGCTGTATTATTTGGACTCAGGTTTCAATGTACAGGTAGAAAGAAACATTACAGTGTTTATATGTATATGTACATGTATATGTACCAAAATCTTATTAAAAGAGAAGCACTACAGGAACATATGTTTGTTTACACAGAGACAGAGATTGTTATAATAATATTATTTAGACATTATATTTTCTCAGATATTAATCATACTTACAAAATATCAAATTGAACTTCGTAATGTACTAATTTCAACATACTCAACCAAAGTTTGTTTTATAAAAAAAAATATCACATTTAAACACAGACTAGTCAATTTCTACTAAGAAAACATGAATTGGTATATGTACAAATACATTCATCGAAAAGAAAGAGGTTTGTATTTTTGGTATATGGTGTCATTCAGGCACAAACGTGGAAAATGGAAACTGGATTTGAAAGTACCAACAAATAATAATATATTTTTTTTTTAGAATCCACCCTGATCAGTGTAGAAATCAACATCACTACATAGTCTTGAGATGTAGAAAATTATCAAAAATCTTGTTCTCTAGATTATAAAAGAATACAAATTAAAACCAAGCATGAAATAATATGTGTTCAAAATAAGTGTGCATCACTTTAAAACTGTCTAAATGTGCAGTGTTTACATGATAGTTGGGTCAAATAGTCGATGAGAAAATGAGGAAAGACATAACCTCTCTCTGGAGCCAGGAAGGTGTTAACTCATGTCATTTTGCAGACTTAATGCCCTTCTGGCTCCGAACAGTTGATGAAAAGATTATTATTATTTTTTTGTTTAAAGGCACACTGTCCTACTTGTAGCTACTTGCTCCCTCTATATAGAAAACTTCCCAAATCGGTGCCTGTTGGTCCCCCATGATCCTCTTTTTCTTATGTTAAATGAGAGCTGAGTTAATGAGATAGCCACCTGTCACAGTGACCTCGATGGCTCGCTGTGTGGTCTAATCCCTTCTAGCTGCAGTAGTAACGCCTACCTTTAAGTCTAGGCACGTGAAAGCATTTTTCTGTGGTATTTTGAGTTGGAATAATCAATTGGTTATATATGTAAAAAGATCCCATACATGCAAGTATACAAAGACCCAATGATTGCTATAAGAATCTACAGCATACTCTCCTTGAAAATTCTTCACTGACAAACATTACATATGTATGTAGTGTATCCTGTAATAATAACAACATACAGCTCATCTTGTGAGAGCCAGAAAATCATTAGTTATGATAATTTTACATGAAGTTAGTGCCCTTTTGGCTCTCAGCAGACCCTTTATATATCAGTCAGAAACAAGAAACAAGTAATATTATATGTTCAATATTATACTGCTATCTTACACACAGTCATAGATGTAAATGTTCCTAATGAGTACATGTCAAGAACATATCTGTGTATACATTGTCTTACATTAAAGACCCCTGAGAGACAAATAGATTTGATTTAGATTTAATCAGGTTTTTATTTCAGCTCATTATCACTGACAGTGAATCAAACATCATTCTCTCAATCTCTCAATAAAGCACTTTGCAGAATAACATTAACAGCGAGCAGGGGCAAGATTTCATGTAAGACTTCTTCAATAATGCAAAAAATTGCAATTTCTTTGGGCATATTAGATTGCATATGACGATATGTTGCCAATCAAAAGTCTATAATGTGAGGCAAAGCAATATCAATTACGCAGTGACATCAG
Organism: Strongylocentrotus droebachiensis; assembly: GCA_035222895.1. NCBI lineage: Eukaryota > Metazoa > Echinodermata > Echinoidea > Camarodonta > Strongylocentrotidae > Strongylocentrotus > Strongylocentrotus droebachiensis. Next base: position 5,540 of record JAVYIG010009306.1, on the reverse strand, counting down.
CTTTGCTCTTTTTCTTATACACAATGTAAATATCATATCCCTCTAAAGTAAAATAGAGTGTACCAAGTATGGTACCTTGAGGCACACCATCTACTGAGATGGCAGCTAAATATGTATTGGGGCAAGAAACATCAGCACAGTGATTCCCACTATTTTGTTAGCTATATTCTAATACATTTAAATATTAAGCTTACTTCAAAAATTAGTTCTTCATTAATCTAGACATTTATAGAGGCAAGGTTCATCCCAAACGCATGCAGAAAAGTTTTTGGACTGGGGTTTCCATCCATTGATAAACTGAATGTTACATGATACAGAAAATTACATGATTAATATAATAAAGTATGAAAGATTATAATTCCTAGAGGTATCATTATTTCTGTTAAATTGTAATAGCCCACCTAATTATGAGTCTTTCCTAAAAGATGGCTTCAGTAGGCAAGTACATGTGCTGTCAAAAAGGATATATTGTGCATGATTACACGACCATATGGCATTAAACATTAACATTGATTTTGAAACATCACACAATCACGACATAGATTACAGTACATGAGTACATAAGTACATTTACAACAACAAACACACAAACAGAACAATTAACAAAAAGAAAATAGAAATAAAGTGTGAAATTCTGCCATTCCCCTCTAGCTCAGTCAATATCTGGTGCCTCTATATCGATAACCGAGAGTCACTTTGTGCATGCATCGTTGATGCTGATCAGCTAAGTTTTGTACGAATAGCGCCATCATTGTCAGCCTTCAACCGATACACCTACAGCGGCTTAATATGTATGACTAAAAATATCATCACAAGTACCACTATCTGTATCTAACTATGGCAAAGTATAAAAAACTAAATTTTCAAATATCATCATGTCTCAGAGGACTATTCAAGAAATATCATATTTGAATTTGGAATAGATAGTAAAATTAAAGTCAAATTATACAACATATGAAAAGGAAATACATGGAATGACTCATAAGTGATGAAGACATGCTCTAAAACAAACAGCAGTTGATTAGTAAAATATACTAAATTGCAACCAATTCTTACTCTAGCATGAAAATGAAATGGTAGAAATCTAATCTATCTTTTCCAAAAGAATAGTGCTGTACTGCCTGTAAATGTACCCTGGATCACAACCTGGTCCAAACTTTCCACAGCGAAGTTCTTGTACAGCGCCAAACACAAATCAAACTAAAACAAAAACACATATCAGATCTGTAAGAGGTCTGATAGAAAAGACTTTTGGTTTAAGTTCATAAATTTTTCCAAAAATATTTGAGTACGAAAAGGAGTACGGTATTGCATTATGTGCAGCAATAGAAACATGATTTAAACAAATATTGATTGAAGTTCATAAATTTTCTGAAATATTGGAGTACAAACATGAGTATTGCAATATGTTGCAATGCCGAAAACAAACAACAGCCTCTAAGGATGGTGCCAAAACTTTTATCACAGGTTTATCAGTATACATAAAAAGCAAGTGGATCATTCAAGAAGCTACATGTGCATGTAGTAAGGGTAAAATTTAGTATGCTGGATCGGACTATGATCTTAGGTTGTGAGCTAAACATACTTTACAGTTTTTTTGTTAGGATACAGAAAGTCCACTTCATAGAATTTATGTTGGAAAATGGGGTACAGGAACATGTTTCACCTACTCAGAAACCACAGCACATCAATGCAAGCCTATTATTACACACGCCTTTCTTTGGTTCGTGTGTGAAAAGGAATAGTCACTCAAATCTTACTACGAAAGAAATTGTTTCTATTCAATTGTTTCTACTGAAGCCAGCACTCTTGTATGACTCGAGAGTCCTAGCCAATATAATGCTCCCATTAATTAGAGTACATGAATAGTTGACTTTTTTTATGAACACTCTAAGTGCCTTGAGCATTTTGCAAAATTGAAACATGTAGACTGATTCTGATGAGAAGAGATAATACAAATAATAAAGTCATTTTTATATAGCACATAGTAATAAATTCTCTATGCGCTTTGTGAAGTACTGAAATTCTCAAACACCCAAATAGGTTTGAATTCACAGGTAAAGCTAGAGTAATGATGATGATTATGATGATGATGATGATGATGATGATGATGATGACGACAATAATAATGATAATAGTAATTATAACAATAATGATAGATACAAAGCAATCAAACCTCTATAATAAGTTCATTTATATATGAAAGCAGAGAGAAAAAGAAACAGAACATTAAAAGTTTGAAATAAATCAGACCAATAATAAGGAAGTTATGAATATTTTACATACCGGTATGTGGTCATTAAATCTAGATCTATGCGATTCTCAAATTGGAAATTTGGTCAGAGGGCCTTCTCCTAGTAGGGGCACTACTCAATATATAATATGGAAAGCATGTCATTGTACATGCAGGTCCTCTATTTAAAAAAGAAAAGACTCTCCAGTGAGTCATACATTTAGAAAAATTGACATTTTTAATAGTCACTTTGTGTGTTGAAACCAATGGGAAAGTTGTCCTGCACTTTTTTCTCCTTTTTTCTGATTTCATTCAAACATTCACCAGTCTGATGATAATTTATAATTATAATTCAATAAATTCCAACATTCTAATTTTTTTGTCTGATTTCATTCAAACTTTCACCAGTCTGCTTCTCTGATTTTTGTTCTGCTTTTTTGTTGGGTAGTTATCTGTTCAGGTTGGATTTTCAGTTAACTAAATTGATGATATATATACCCAGGGTAGCTACATTTGCTCTTCCTGCAGGTCCTGCAATTATCATTTCCCCTGCAATGCCAGGTACCTCTTTAATACACCAGGGGGGTGTTTCACAAAGAGTCAAATTTAACTCTAAGTTGGACTTAAACATCATGGAGAGCTATTCGTAGCCTTAAAATAAAATATATTCAAAAGCAAAAATTGAAGTATTTTAGACTTTTCATAAATTCCACATCAAGAACATGAAATCTCCTTGATAATGGAAAATATGAATGATTTGAATCAACATTTTATGCCTTTGAACATAACTTTTACAAAACATTTTCAAAGATGCGAACGGTTTTCCATAATTATTAAGTTCAACTTGGAGAGAAGTTCAACTTAGGACCTTTGTGAAACATCCCCCTGGGTCTGAAGGGGAAATGTGGGTGAACTTTGTGCAAGGATGTATGACTGTATGTATACCCCAATGAGTGAGGACTGAAACAGGAACCTGTGGTATGACTCAAGAACCTTCACCAATATACCAGAATGCTCCCACTAGAGAGCATACGTATAAAGTTTCTCAAGCACCTAAATAGAGACTCGTGACTGACAGAAAACCTTTTCTTTCTTTATTCTGTATTGCACTTTTCATTCTGATGACTTGGTGCCATTTGTGTTTCCAAATAAGTACTCGTGCATGTAAATTTCATGAAAACTCATGTATCCCTGATAAAAGTTACATATTCCTTTCATTTTCTGATACTAATCGCTTTCCTTTCATTAACAGTATTTGTTCAACAGTGCTCAGGTTTAATAGATGTGATGAAATCATATATATGTACGCTTTCATAAAACTAATTAGCAGATGATTTTTCTTTTTTTTTGCGGTTGTTAGGTGAACATATGTTGAATATTTACACAGCAGTTCAGATGTCTACCATATGGTAACTATTTTGCTGAATTCATAAATTTGTGGTCTTGCTGATGCACACTACCATGTAATCAAACCATTAAATATTGGAGGAAGATAAAGAAATTTTATGAATGGCATCATGTACAGTTTGATGTTTTCAAAATTCAAATTAATGTGTAAAAAGTACAGGTACACTTTAATATCCATAATAAATACAAAATCGATCAAAACATATTATCTTCATGATTAGTATTTTTTTAAAGTCGTAGACAGTCAAGAAAATCAAAAAGCATTTATATTCAACAAAAGGAATGAAATAAAATCATAAATAATTTACAATAAATTAATCAAACTCAGAAGCAACAGAGAAAAACACATTCTGGACAGGCTATTGCACAAGAGTTGAATTTGAACGATGTCTACTCAGATTCACCACCATTACTGTTATATTATCCATGGAACCTCGGTAGAACGCTTGAAGGACAAGGCTTTTAGCGCCAAAGTGTGGCTCCCCCAATCGCTCTTTGATATACTGGACGGCTTCTTCGTTGGTAAAGGTATCCCACAATCCATCGGTGGCAAGGATCAGGAACTGGGGATTGTGTTCATCGAGGTCAAAGGACAAGATGTCGGGGGTCGGCGACCACAAACTTGTGATCCTTGAGCGGGTAGTCGCCGATGGCACGGGAGGTGGCGAGGATTCCTGCCACGCGCCAGACGCCGTTGAAAGCGATAAAACCTCCAGCTTTCTTGATGCGTTTGCGCTCCTGGGGATGGTGGGGTTTGTGGTCGTAGGAAAGAGGGACGGTTTTGCCAGATCCGTCGCACATAACGCCACGAGAATCTCCGACGTTTGCAACGATCACATCCGACTCGGTTATCAAGGCTACAAGAGCTGTCGAACCTAAATAGAATAAGACAAAAGGAAACAATTAATGAATGAAAGAGCTACTATCCTCATATGCATTTGAATGATATAACATGGCTGCACACACATTTTTTCACTACAATGTAGGTCATACGTACTACTGTTTTTAGGGCCTATGAGGATGAGGTCCTGTTAAACGTACGTAATTATTAGGGTGCAGACTTCAAATATTAAATTTAGGGACCCATATGTCCTGTTTGTATCGGATCCTGGACATGATCATTAGAATATACTATCAAACAGAATAGTGGATACAGAAAAAATGTTTTCTGTTTTTATAACATATTCTAATTATACAACTGAATGGAAAAGCAACATTTCTTTCTCCAGTTCAGCAAGAGAATAATACACAGGTCAACATAGATCTATGTGAAGTATGAGAGATGTGTACATGAGTAAAAAGAAACATTCCACATTGTATTGGTCTGTAGTGCTATCACCACATTTGTATTCATTCCATCTACCGATACCTTTCTTCATCTGGCACAAAAATGACAGGTTGATGAATAATTGTAAATGAGGGAATAAAAACTCCAGCATTGACTGTCCCCATCAAAATAAATGCCAGATAAGACCTGTCCTCATCAGCTTGAGTTTGCAAAATAATCCGCTATCTCAACTATCATGCTTGCAAATTAGTCAGTTAATTTTCATTTTCATCAGCCTGCAGTTGCAATTAGCGGGATATTTGGTTGAGAAAATATCCCGAGAAATCTCTGTCTTGTTTCCAAAATATATCCTGCTTTTTGGGAAATAGCGGGCTAACTTATGCCCGCCCGAGCTAGTTTGTGATGAGCATATCGGTCTGGTGAAGACGAGCTTCGGTTTATATCCCGAGTCTGAAAATAGCGAGTTCAAACATTTGGCAAACTTGAGCTGATGAGGACAGGCCTTATAGAAACAGCTGACGTCCACAAAAAGAGGTCATCGGTCTGCATACTGTTATCACTGTCATAACACACAATGCTTGGCACGTACAGATGAGAGGATGAGCAATTATA
>JAVYIG010009305.1:0-79649 GCA_035222895.1 Strongylocentrotus droebachiensis | reverse complement strand
TCTTATAATAAATGGTCGTTTTGACTGCTATCAGTTGCGCGCCGCCCGCCCCGGTGTGCCTCGGGGTTATATCAGGATGTAAAGTCCCCTTGAGCCTATAGAAATAGCTATGCTTCGATTATTAAAGCAGTCGATAGATCTGTTATATTCCGAATTCACAACAAATTCTACAAAGAATTCTTACCTTATCCTTTTCTTGAGTAAAGGCTGGTTAAAATATCACAGAAAATCTGAGAGACTGTCTATAAATCTTCGCTGGAAAGTTGCCTGAAAAGACTTAATGTTACGATCATTCTGTATGTAGTCTCCGCGCTCGTACAACGAAATTCTGTACACGTAAACCAATCGGGATCTCAGCAAAATGTATTTATACGGCCTTTAATCGGGCTAACGGGCATCTTTAAAAAAAAAACTATTGACCGGTAGGCGGGCATGGCTAAAATCACGACTCCAATTTCAACCATTCAGATGAATAGATTTCTAAAGAGAGGTACATACTAATTTATAAGTACTCATTCAAAAATGTATAATTTACTAGTCATCAACTCATCAAAAGCATAAAGATAAGAATTGTACATGTATTACGAAAAAGATGACTCCTTAAAAAGTCAATTAAATCCTAAACCTAAGCCTATTAAACCTTTGGCGAAAATTCCCTAGCAATTGTCACAGGAATAAACGTTGGGTCGCACCCGGAACATCATCATAATCCACCAACCATTATCCACACAAGGCGTTCCTTAAAGACAATTTATACTCGTCTGTTTCCATGTCGTAGTTCGCATAGTTCACAGGGCTTCTTCAAATTGCTAGGAGTACTAGTTGAGTTTTGCTTAAATCTCGCCTCAGAGAGAGTCGGTGTCCCATCAATAAAGTGCTGCGAGAGATTAGGAAAGCTTTCTAACGTCTTTTTGATTCGGAATTCATGATGATGGTTGGGTTTGTTCTTGCAAAGTGGGTGGAGAATGCTGAATGCGCACATTAATTACGTAAGGCTTTCCAGTCAAGTGAAGTCCGGAAGTGAAGTCCACTCTCGGGTTTCGATAAAAACCTGACATCGTGAAATATAAACTGCCGAAGGCTGTCAAATTCCCCATGCTACGAATGATTTGTTTAGAACATTATGTTTCTTCCTTTCAGTGGTTTAACCCCTCTTCTATTTGAATTTCATGACCAATTTTCTCAGCAGTTTAAAAACTTCTTGTCTGTACTGTTTAATGACGGTAAAATAGACCACAGAGTTGGACCAAGTTGTACACGACAATATATATAACAAAGTTACTTGAGCTTGACGTGAAACTGGACGACCGAAAATAGGTTCCACGATTTCGAAATCGTATAAGGAATCCAGCATTATGAAATATGAACCGGTAATTGCAATTACAAAAGTGACCGATCTCAATTTCTTTTTCCTTGCTGCTAATGCACGCATTGCTATTTGGTAATCGTTTTTCATAACCTGATCGTTACACGAAATCGTAGGCAAAGACGGGTTGATACGATTGTAGAACTTTCGGTCCGGAATACAGCTTCTTCACGTCGAGCCATGTCGTTGGTGTGTCTCCAGGCAGTTCGGATTACGATCAAGTATAGTACCGTGATGATAACCGCTTGGGCCCAGATCGAGATGCGTGTAATTAAAAATGGTTATTGGTAAGAAATCATTATCGGTTGAGTCGATGATGCACATCCCGAATTCTCGAAAGCGGACGATATCAAAAGAGTCTTCTGCGAATTCCATCTCGAGAAGGCCAATGATAACGAAACTGCAACACATCGATACTACGACTGCAACACAACGTCGTCGAGTTACAATTGACGAATATCGAAGGGGTCGGATTATTAGGATAAACCTGTCGATGTTAAGTAGTGTCACTGTTGCTGCCGAAAAGGACGACACGATTCCCGCACAGGATCCAATCGCTTTACAAGCTATTTCCCCATAAGACCAGTACCCCGATAGGGAAGGTTTGATCACAAGGACAAATATGAACGTGACCATAAGATCGAAGATGGCGAGAGCGATATAAAAGACTTTCGAAGTGTCTGCCAAATCATTCAGCCTAGGTATAACGATAAGGTTGATGGTGTTGCAAGAAATAGAAAGTACCGTGCATACAACAAGAAACCAGGCTGCAGGGATCGGATGAATATGTTCCCAGGATTCGGTACCGGCTGCAGACTCTGTCGCAGACATGATTGATGGTTGATATAAGGCTTCCTTTTTGTCAAGATCTACCAAAGTCTATATCAATATGGACATCAGAGGTTCCAAAGACAAGACAGACCTTGGGCTACGAGGAAACCTTACTTAACGAACTAAATGGATGGGCTTTCATGCATGGACTCACGTTGTTGGGCTCTATCTCTATGCTCAGTTTGCTCGACATTGGTTAAAACACATTGAGTATTTACTGCAAGCCTCGATCTAGACCTGTGCACGATGCTTTGAATCCAGTATCGTTGAAAACATCGGTATAACGGTTATGCTTTAAATAGGTTAAGTTGGATTAGTCATTCGGGATGATCAGTTTTGATGATTACTTTCTACCTCATTAAGATCAGGCCGTGAATGAAATGGGATATTTCTTTTGAAATATATTTAAGGTAAACTCACAAATATGACAGGCTTCTTTTGATTACCTGTCACTGTTAATGGCATTGCTGCTTGCCGATTCGGTACCGGCTGCAGATTCTGTCGCAGACATGATTGATGGTTGATATAAGGCTCCTTTTTGTCAAGATCTGCCAAAGTCTACATCAATCAGGACATCAGAGGGTCCGCAGAAAAGACAGCCCTTGAGCTTCGAGGTTACCTTTAACTTAACGAACTAAATGGATTGACTTATATGCATGGACTCACGTTGTTTGTCTATCTCTATATGCTCAGTTCACTCGACATTGGTTAAAACATATTGCCTCCTAGTTACTGCAAGCCTTCATCTAGACCTGTGTCATAATTGGGAATTCAGTAGCGCTGGAAATTTCTGTACAGCCGTAATGATAAAGAAAAAGCTCAAGTTTGATTAGTCATTCGGAATTGATCAGTTTTGATGATTACTTTCTGCTTCATTAAGATCAGACCGTGAATAAAATGGGATAATGTTTTGAATATGTTTTAGGTTAACTCACAAATCTGACGGGCTATCTTTGAATCTTTGATTGTCTGTCACTGCTAATTGCATTGATCCTTGCCCTTTTAACGAAGGGAAAGTGGAAAAAGCAATATACTTTTTACCATTTTCAACCATCCCTCCGATTGCAATCCACACATAACTGCCAAGTGCAAATACGGCGAATACAAAAACTCTTTAAGTCAACCACGATGGTCTTTGTCACGCAATGTCATTCATCGAGTCACCTAAATTTGAAAACCTAATGAGCTGGTCAGAAATAAGTGTCAGGTAGATGAAAAGAAATCCTTGCTCGCCTGTATTTTGATCACGACTTCAAATTCTAAGGACCACTCTGATTCTTGACAAGAAAAACAAGCTCATCTTTGTACCCTAATGCTCGATGAAGTATTACACAAGTCATTATCGTCTGTATTTCCTTGAAGATTTCATTTAAGTCCTTATATAATATATCACACAACTGTCACAACATAATATGATGAGATATAAAAATTAAGCCTGTCGAATGCTTTCATGCAAAGCAATATAGGACCTATTAAAATATTATCATACTACTTTGGAATGTAGGAATGAACGTGATATCAATAAAGCTTAGATTGTAGATCATAGGTTCCTTACAAGTTTAGATATCAAAGTTTTCATATCTTTCTTGGTTAGCAATTACAATTGCCTATTTCTTTTTTAATTAATAAATGAAACAGTTTATATTCCTGAGGAACCGTTCGCCAAATCACGGTTTGAATATTTATGCACTCTCCTTTACTCAAATTTTACTTAAAATATACACACTTCTTTCCGTGATCTTCATTCCATTCTTTATAATATTAGTTATATATTTCAAGGGCTTAAATTAAGCCAAGGCCATCAAGGCCATGGCCTTGGATGCCCCTTTGATTGGCCTCAATGCCCCTCTCATTGGCCTTGGAGGATTTTTTGTGCCCTTTCCAATTCTTCCCATTTGTGCTGTAATATAGGAATGTGCCCTACAGAAAAGTGGCCTAGCCCTAAAAATATTGAAATTTAAGGCCTGTATTTCACTTTGATGTATGAATAATCCACACGCACGCGTCCGTCCTTCCACCCTTCCACACACGCACATAAACCCCGTCCACTCACACGCGCACACCAAAACCCACACACACACACACACACACTGATGTTAAAGGTATTACAAAGTTTTGGGAAATTTTGAAAAATGGGTGGATAGTGATTCTTTACAATTTTGATATATTTGGATGCCCCTGTGGATATATTAAAAACACCAGAAATTTTAGCCTCTAAAATACTTCTGCTTTCGAGAAAAATTGAATATACAAATTTACCGGTGCTCCCGGTAAATTTTGATAAAATTCAAATGGCTCCTACGGCCGTACAATGGTAGCTGCGACCATGAAAATCTCAGAGGATGTAGTTGTGGTATATAATTTTCGAACGAGAATAGCTAATCGGTCGATTTTAGTCAATAAATATTGTTTTATATTGTGTGTGTGTGTGTAATTGGGTTTTTACAGACGTGTATCAATCAGATATGATTATTTACGTCTGGGGACCGACCTTTAAACGTCACCATCCGAAAGACGTGACTCAGTTTCGAACCTGCGTCCTCGGCTGAATCAGTTTGTAACTTCCACTGTTAGCTGGATTACAGGCGCACGCCACAACGCCTAGTTATATGTGTGTGTGTGTGTGTATTGGGTTTTTACAGACGTGTATCAATCAGATATGATTATTTACGTCTGGGGACCGACCTTTAAACGTCACCATCCGAAAGACGTGACTCAGTTTCGAACCTGCGTCCTCTGCTGAATCAGTTTGTAACTTCCACTTTTAGCTGGATTACAGGCGCACGCCACAACGCCTAGCTTAAATAATATTTTGACCTTGAGAGGGAGCTATTTAACATAAAATGTTTATTATTTACAATTTCATAACTTTAGAGTCGATTTCGACAGAGACAACGATCACTGAATATTGCAGGATCGTATATGCTTCCAATATGTTCATTTGAACCACATTCATGACCCCATACCAAAACTTTGTATTACCTTTAAATAGAAATAGACTAACAACCAGCTATTCGACTAGTCATGTACTCAAAAGTCTTTTTCATTATTCATTTACTTGTATTTGTTTTTGCATGAGTATTACAATTTAGCTAATGAGATGTTATATTCGCATTTATTCATAATAGAGCAATATTTTTCGGATGAAAAGATCAACCCTTTCACAGTCTCTTTTGTTGTTATCATCTTCTTGCTAGCTTTTATTCAAGGTTTCAAGGTTTCTTTTTATTTCCACATGATATAACACAATCACATGAATATGAAATATATACAAATTCAATAACATTATATTGACAAAACATTTTACAAATGATTATACAATTATTGTTAAACCCCGTTCACTGACACGCGCACATCCAGAACCCACCAACACATACTCACTGGTGTAAAATAGAAATAGACTAACATCCAACTATTCGACTAGTCATGAACTCAAAAAGTGTTTTTTATTATTCATTTACTTATACTTTTTTTGCATAAGCTTTACAATTTAGCTAATGAGATGTTATATTTGCATTTATTCATGATAGAGCAATATTTTTCAGATGAAAAGATCGAACCTTTCACAGTCTCTTTTGTTGTTATCATCTTCGTGCTAGCTTTTATTCAAGGTTTCAAGGTTTCCTTTTATTTCCACATGATATAACACAATCAAATGAATATGAAATATATACAAATTCAATATTAAACATAATATTGACAAAACATTTTACAAATGATTATACAATTGTTTAAATTACTTGGCACAATGGTAAAACATAGTGGCCGAGTTTATTGAAAAAGCATGGCTTGTATTTTATATACCCCTTGATAATAATAACAAGTTGCAGGTGCCCTGTAATTTAGTAAGAAAATATATTTATAAAAATGCTTAGGTAATCTTACACCCCCCCCCCCCCCCCTACGCTACAAAACAATAAGGTTGTCTTTAATATTCTTTAATATGCTACCAGAAATAGCAGTGTTGATACTGAAATATTTGCATACTGCAATAATCCCGCTTATTTCAATTGTACGACGCAAGTACAAAGGCCAGACGTTGCACTACCACATCAGCGGATGGAAATGGGAAAACGGGAAATTGCGCAATTTTCTGGTGTGGAATACATTTCGTCTCTCCTAGCAATAATGTGGATTGATAAACTTGATGTATAGCTTAGATGCTGGAGCCTTCAAACCCAAATCGGAACGAAGGATTTAAATTCTCTCTCTCTCTCTCTCTCTTTCTCTCTCTTCTATGCAGTCTATTACGTGCCTTTGCTTTTTAATTTCGTTCTATTGGTTTATCACTTTAAACTGCCCTTACCTGACAGTCCTGACTGATAATTAATCATCGTATCTCAGGCCATTGGGAGTTCATTACTTCCGAAGTACTAATTCAAACATTTATAATTTGCCAGTCAAATCATCTCATCAAAAAGCATATAGAGAAGTATTTTACACATGCGTTAAGAATTGGATGAACATTTAAATGGAAACAAAAAAGGAACCATTTTCAATCCAATCTTTGTTTTCTTCTATTGTATTTGTCGTGCTCGATGATTTTTTAAAGCTATAGACAGTCATAACCGTGAAATTATAAGAAATTATGTCACCGCAGAACCAAAAGTTATTTACGCATGCGTAATTTATTCTCCTAGCACATTTTGTTTGGGGTTGCAATAATAATCAGAAATTCCACCACTATATGTAGGGTAGTTTTTGACATGTATAATTCTTTAGGAATTTCGAAAATATGTTTATGGGAGTGTAGCTCAGCGGCAGAGCAACTGACTTATAATCAGAACTGGTCCCGGGTTCGATCCTCGGTACCTCCAAGGGGATTTTTTTTCTTCATGTCAATCCTCTTCAATCTCGTTCATTTTTCTCTCTCCGGATATAAGGATATTTCTTTCTCTTTTCATTAGAGAGAAAGGGGGGGGGGAGTAACAGCTTATTATCGGGGGGGGGGGGGGGGAGAGTAACAGCTTATTATCGTTGACTCAATGTAGATGTAAGGATAAGTTGCATTTAGGTAGGCTGTGGCGTGGCGTGTGTTCACCTTTGAGGCGGCACTGAAACGATTGGGGACACCAGTCTTTCTCGAAAAATGAAATGCAAATCTCCCTTTCCAAACATCCATATTTCTCAATGACCCTCCTAACCCCTTTACACCACCCCTACCCCTTCATCCATCTCTCTCTCTCTCTCTCTCTATCTATCCCCTTGCCCTCGCTCTCTCTCTCTCTCTCTCTCTCTTCTCCTTCTTCCCCCTCTCTCCCCTCTCCTCTCTTTCTCTCTCCGCTCTCTCTACCATAAATCCACACGTCATAAAATATATCTCCCTTTTCTCATATCGCCACACTCCAGTGTCCTCACCCTAACCTATTTAGCCATCTTTGTAAACCTCAACCCCTAAACTGATAATTGTTATTAACTTTCTATAGCGTCACCATAGAAACACAGGATATTGCGAAATTTTCTCGTTTAAAATACCCTTCGATCCTCCTCGGAATATTATGGATTCATGAACCTCATGATTATGTCGAGGGGGTATAACTCAGTTGGTAGAGCGTTCGACTTAAAATCGAAAGGTCTTGGGTTTCGAATCCCAATACCTCCAATAGAGGATTTTTTTCTTTTTCCAGGAATAATCAACGGTGTGTAATAATGGCACAATATTATGTCTCCCACGTCCGTTAGGACATCTCTTTATCCTTGTCTTTATTTCACTTATATGCTCTCCCCCCCCCCCTCTCTCTCTCTCTCTCTCATTCTCTCTCTCTCTCTCTCTCATTCTCTCTCTCTCTCCCTCTCTCTTTCTCCCTCTTTCCCTTCTATGCAGTCTATTATGTTCCTTTCCTTTTAAAATTCGTTCTATTGGTTTATCACTTTGAACTGCTCTTACCTGTCTTATAATAAATGGTCATATTGACTGCTTGTGTAGTAGCTTTCATTGTTCATTGTTTTACATCTTTTTCAAAAAATCATAACTTTCTTATTAGTTATCTCATTTTGGTTGATTCGTTTGTCTGATTTTTCTGCTTCTATAAGGGAGTTTACAGATAGCACATGGTACAAATGCCCCCAAATATCCACAGATCTTTTACACATGGAGAAGTTCTACTTTGAGCATCTTAGAATAATAACTGCCAAAGTCCTAGATGTGCTTCATGAATACCTTTTGTTTGACCTCTTGAAAAGAATACTTCCACCTGCGTATCATAGAATGTACCGTTGTTGCATAAATGAATAATGTTACATAACTTTCATGAGCGCATAATTCATCTCTGTGGGTTTTACCATTTTGGTACAAATGACCTTTATCTGCCCATGCGCATATTGTATCTGTAAACTCCCTTATTGTAAGTAAGTTATTTTTGGAGTGGACTTTTTAAAGCAGTCGATATATATTTTATATTCCGAATTCACAACAAAATCTACAAAGAATTCTCACCTTATCCTTTTCTTGAGTAACGACTGGTTAAAACATCACAGAAAATCTGAGACACTGTCTGTAAATCTTCGCTGGAAAGTTGCCTGAAAAAGGCTGAATGTTACGATAATTCTGTATGTGGTCTCCGCGCTCGCACAAAGAAATTCTGTACACCTAAACCAATGGGGATCTCAGCAAAATTTATTTATGCAGCCTTTACCGGGGCAACGGGCATCTTTAAAAAAAACTATTGACCGGTAGGCGGGCATGACTAAAATCACGACTCCAATTTCGACCATTCAGATAACAAGATTTCTAAAAAGAGGTACATAATAGTTCATAAGTACTTTTTAAAAAAATGTATAATTTACTAGTCATCAACTCATCAAAAGCATAAAGATAAGAATTGTACATGTATTACGAAATAGATGACTCCTTAAAAAGTAATTTAAATCCTAACCCTAAACCTATTAAACCTTTCGCGAAAATTCCCCTAGCAATTGTCACACGAATAACCGTTGCGTCGCACCTGGAACATCATCATTATCCACCAACCATTATCCACAGAAGGCGTTCCTTAAAGACAATTTATACTCGTCTGTTTCTCGTTTTGCTTCAATCTCGCCTCAGAGAGAGTCGGTGTCCCATCGGGAAAATTGCTGCAAGAGATTGGGAAAGCTCTATCATGTCTTTTGGATTCGGAATTCATGATGAAGGTTGGTGTTGTTCTTGTGAAGTGGGTGGAGGATGCGCACATTACATAGGGCTTCCAGTAAAGTGAAGTCCACTTTCGGGTATCGCTACAACCTGACATCGTGAAGGCTGGCAAAATCTCCATGCTACGAATGGTGTTTTTAGAATATTGCGTTTCTTCCTTTCAGTGGTTTAATCCCTCTTCCATGTGAATTTCATGACCAAACTTTTCAGCATTTTAAAAACCTCTTGTCTGTACTGTTTAATGACGGTAAAATAGACCAGAGAGTTGGACCAGGTTGTACACAATAATATGTATAAGAAAGTTACTTGAGCTTGACGTGAAACTGGACGACCGAAAATCGGTTCCACGATTCCCGAAATCGTATAAGGAATCCAGCATATGAAATATGAACCGGTAATTGCAATTACAAAAGTTACCGATCTCAATTTCTTTTTCCTTGCTGCTAATGCACGCATTGCTATTTCTGATAACCAAGGGCGTCACCTACCATTTGGCATATTCCTTGATGAGTTCGGCATGATGTTAGATACATACCATCTTGGCTCTTCTGAAGTCTTGTGCACAGGAGATTTCAATATTTGGGTTGATGATGAAACTAACAGAAACGCAAGGCAGTTTCGTGATCTGTTGTCTATGTATGGGATGAAGCAACATGTTCTGGAATCGACACATCGCTGCGGACACACATTGGATCTTTTTATATCTCGAGAATCAGGAAATGTTCTCTCAGATGTCGCCATTCTACCTGGACTGTCAGATCATTTTGCAATCCAGTGCAACCTACTTCTAAGGAAACCTAAATCCATTCGTAAGTCCATTGTCACTCGTAACTTAAAATTAATGGATCGTCAGGAGTTTCAAACTGGTGTCCATGCAGCGTTATCTTCCATCGATTTTAATCATGATACTGTTGATTCATGTGTTGCACAGTACGAGAACTCTCTCCACTGTTTACTTGATAAACTTGCTCCAAAGAAGACTCGAATTATTGTTATCAAACCTCAGTCACCATGGATGACTGATGACATTCGTAGCGCAAGACGCCTTCGACGGAGACTTGAGCGGCGTTGGAGGTCTTCTAGAATCCCTGCCGACCGCATTCTCTACATGGAGCAGAAGCAACATGTGTCTCATCTTATAGACCAAGCACAGAAACAGTACTATTCTTCTTCCATTGCTGATTGTTCAGGAGACCAGAAACGTCTGTTTAGGATTATTAATAAGTTATTAGACAGGAAGAAGGATCCATTATATCCCAACACTGATAATGATCATAATCTTGCTAATCGTTTTTGTGATTATTTTGTAGATAAGATAAGATGTATTCGAGAAGAGTTAACTGATTTAAGTTCTTACAGAAGTACTGACACCCTTTCAGAAATTGTTCCTGTCCCTTCTACTGGCGTGTCAGAATTCACTCTCGCCACATGTACTGAAATTAGAAAAATCATCATGAATTCCCCTGTGACTTCTTGTGATTTAGATCCGATACCAACTTGTCTAATTAAAGAATTTGTCAATGACTTTGTTCCTTATATCACTCAGATAGTTAATAAATCTCTAAAGTGTGGATTCTTTTCCAAATGTGTACAACATGCCCTCATCAAACCTCTTTTGAAAAAACCCTCTCTAGACAGACAGGATTTAAAAAACTACAGACCAATTGCAAATCTAAAATACTTAGGCAAGGTAATAGAAATAGTTGTTTCCGGTAGACTACAGTCTCACTTAAAGAATAATAGTTTGCAAAATCCCTTCCAGTCAGCATACAAGGAGATGCATAGCGTGGAAAGTGCATTGTTACGGGTAAACAATGATGTATTAATTGGTTTGGATAATGGAAATGTCTCTGGTTTAGTACTGCTTGATCTCAGCAGTGCTTTTGATACCGTTGATCATTGCATTTTGCTAAATAGATTAAAGGAAATAGGACTCAAGGGTATTGTATTGAAGTGGTTTATGTCATATCTTTCTAGTAGATCACAAGAAGTTTGTATCCGTGATGCTACCTCTGCTTCAGTTAGTTTAGATTTTTCAGTCCCCCAAGGATCTGTTCTCGGTCCGCAATTGTTCAATGTTTATACTCTGCCCATACAGCATATTGTTCAAAAACACAGCATCAATTATCATATGTATGCAGATGACTTACAGCTTTATTTTATTTGCAAACCTGTCCAGAAAGAAATAGATGAAAATGTGAAGAAAATTGAAAACTGTATAGCTGATGTAAGGAACTGGATGATTGAGAGTCGCTTAAAACTAAATGATGCAAAAACAGAATTCATTTTGCTTGGCAACAGTAGACAGCTCAGTAAAATTAAGGTTTCTCATGTTCAAGTTGGTTCTGCCCCTGTATCTCCTGTACAAAAAGCTAGGAATCTTGGTGTAATATTTGATTCTGCCATGTCACTTGAAACCCATGTTTCAAATTGTGTTAAACTGGCAAATTGTAATCTTCGTAATATCCGTGCAATTAGGCAATATCTCTCACCTCAATCCACCCAACAGTTATTACATGCTTTTGTTACTTCGCACCTTGATAATTGCAATTCATTACTCTTTCGGCTACCCGCCAACCAAATTAACCGATTGCAAAAAGTTCAGAATGCTGCTGCTCGCCTTGTAACCAACACCAGAAAATCATCACATATCACTCCTATCTTGAAATCTCTGCACTGGCTCCCTGTTCAACAGCGTGTGATCTATAAAATTCTACTCTTAACCTATCGTGCACTAAATGATCTAGCTCCAGAATATATTTCATCCCTTCTATCACCACACTCCGCAGGTCGTTCTGGTTTACGTTCATCACATAATATTAGACTTAAAGAAATACGTACCAAAAGAAATTGGGGGGATAGAGCATTTGCATCAGCAGCTCCTTCTTTGTGGAATAAGTTACCTTTCTCTATTCAGACGGCCAACACTCTCTCTACTTTCAAAACTGGGCTTAAAACTCACCTGATGCTCAATGCATATTGTTAAATTTCAATGTTCTTTTTATACAATGCATGCAAAACAAACAATAACACTGTGTCACATTGTATATACCTTGGCACCATGAACTTGTATGATCTAATGCAAGTTAACATTTAATATTTCTTTAATCTTAAGTATGTTGAATATTAATTTAAATTATTTGTATGCGCCTTGAGCATCTTTAGAGATGGATATGTTGCGCTTTATAAATATTGTTATTATTATTATTATTATTTGGTAATCGTTTTTCATAACCTGATCTTGGCACGAAATCGTAGGCAAAGGCGGGTTGGTACGATTGGAGAACTTTCGGATTCGGAATACAGCTTCTTCACGTCGAGCCATATCGTTGGTGTGTCTCCAGGCAGTTCGAATTACGATGAAGTAGAGTACCGTGATGATAACCGCTTGAGCCCAGAACGAGGTGGTATAATTAAAAATGGTTATTGGTAAGAAGTTTTTATCGGTTGAGTCCATGAGGCACATCCCGAATTCTCGAAAGCGAACGATGTCAAAGGAGTGTCCTGCGAATTCTAACTCGAGAAGGCCAATGATGACCATGCTGCAACACGTCGATAACAAGACAGCAACACAACGTCGTCGAGTAACAATTGATGGATATCGAAGGGGTCGGATTATTAGGATAAACCTGTCGATGTTGAGTAGTGTCACCGTTGCTGCCGAAAAGGATGGCGCGAATCCCGCAAGGGATCCAATCGCTTTACAAGCTAATTCACCATAAAACCAGTACCCCGATAGAGAAGGTTCGATCATAAGGATAAGTATAAACGTGACCATAAGATCAAAGATGGCGAGAGCGATATAAAAGACTTTCGAAGTGTCTGCCAAATCATTCAGCCTAGGTATAACGATAAGGTTGATGGTGTTGCAAGAAATAGAAAGTACCGTGCATACAACAAGAAACCAGGCTGCAGGGATCGAATGAATATGTTCCCATGATTCGGTACCGGCTGCTGATTCTGTTGCATTCATGATTGATTGTTGATATAAGGTTTCTTTTTGTCAAGATCTACTAAAGTATCAATATGGACATCAGTGGGTCCACAGAAACCTTACTTAAAGAACTAAATGGATTTACTTCCATGCATATATAGATTCTCGTTGTTGACTCTGTCTATGCTCAGTTTGCTCGACATTGGTTAAAACACATTACGTACTGACTGCAAGCCTCCATCTAGACCCTGTGTCATAATGCTTTGAAGTCAGTAGCGTTGAAAATTTCGGTACAACCGCTATGATAAAAAAGCTCAAATGTGATAGTCATTCTGGATCGATCAGTTTGAATGATTACTTTCTGCCTCATTAAGATCAGACCGTGTATAAAATGGGATACCTGTCACCAGGCGCGTACGCAGGATTTATTCAAAGGGGGTGTTTTAAAATGGGGGAGGGGGTATTAAGGTCAACTTTTTGAGATCACCTATTACCACAATTGGGATTTTTTTATGATTATTTTTTATTCAATTTAAAAAAAAGTTGAGGGGGGGGGGGATATCCTCCAAAATACACCCAACAAAATTGAGGGGGGTTTGACCCCCCCCCCCCCCCCCTGCGTTTGCGCCTGTCTGTCACTGAAAATAACATTCTTGTCTGCCCTCATAACGAAGGGAAAGTGGAAAATGCAATATCCTGTTAACGTCTTTCAACCTTTCATCAGATTGCAATCCACAATATTGCCAAGTGCAAATATAGGCATCAACATAGAATCACTTTAAGCCAACCCTGCTCATGCAATGTCACTCATCGAGTAATTAGTTTTTCATGAATAAGTGTCAGGTAGAAGAAAAGAAGTCCTCGCTCGCATTTATGACACTCATCCGAACTTTCTCGTCCAAACTTTCTCATTCTTTCTATTTTTCTTGTGCGCCTCGGAATAGCAATAGGGACTTTTAGAAATGCACGTCAAGAGCTTTGACTGCAACGTGTGACGTCATTTTAAGGCACTGCGCCTGCGTCACGTGGTCTCAGTCGGCGATCGAGAATGCGTCAACCTTGATTTTCCTAAATCTAGTACATGCAATACATACAAACATATTGACATTTATAAAGCGCCTTTACATGCTGAAATGTGTAGAACAGGTGTCACATGCACCTGTTCTACACATATTTACATATTAGCAGTGAAGGGATGTTCTTTTGTTGAGGTAGAATGAGGAATGTCCTCTTTCTTTGTCCGTGATGTTTATTGTGTTACTTCCTGCATGCATATCGTCGAGTGCAATATAAAAGATTTCTAATTGTAGCCAACATGGGCAGTTAAGTACGTTGACACGCATGATCAGTCGGCGTTCGTCGTGTTCTCGTTCACTCATTCTAAAAGTCCCTATTGTCTAGATAGACGGCGCTATACAAATGCCTATTATTATTATTATTATTATTTATTTTGATCAGGACTTCAAATTCTAAGGACCACTCTGACTCTTGACAAGGGCAAAAGGCTCGTTTTGGTTCCCTACTCAGTGGCGGATCAACGGGGGTTAGAGGTAACACCCCCCCCCCCCTTGGGCTGTCAAGTGAAAATGTGATACGCATAGAAAAACGCCATCCTGTGTCCAGACCCAAAAATCGCCAGACCACAAGTAGATTAGCATAGTAGCATACACATGCTTTAGCAGTCACGCAAAACAAACACTCAAACATTATTATTCAATAAAATCTGAGAATGTATACTATTATCTAGATCTAGTAGGAATAAATCATTGTTCAAATCTTTCCATAAATCGGGGTAAATAAAATTATTCCACCATTATGACCAACAGTGTCTATAATTATCAACGAAAGATTCCAGATGTAATATTTTATCATGTATTTAAAAAATGTCTTAATTATCGTCTGTTATTTCCCTTGAAGATTTAATTTCATTCCTTATTTTATATATCACACATCATAATGTAATGAGATAGAAATTAAACATGCCGAATACTTTCATGGAAAGCAATATAGGACCTAGTAGTGCTGTCTGTCGCGAAGCGACAGTGACCGCCTTCACTTTCACTTTACAGCTGTTCTCCATTCAGCTCGCTGACATGCAGCAGTTGTCCAAGTCTTGATTTCGATTTGCCTCCGCTTAAGGTTCCGCTTGGCCGTGTCCTTGTAGCGAAGCCGTGGTCGACCAATCCCTCTTAATTCGCCAGCGGGTAGTTGCGAGAATAGTATGTGCTTTACAGAGGGCATGATGGCAGGCGCGGATCCAGGATTTCTTAGGGGGGGGGGCCCAAATTTGAAATTATGCGAGCCAAATATTGGTACGTAATGGTGACCAACAGTGACGTAATGCGGGGGGGTCGGTGCAGGTAGGGGCGATTTCCCCCTCCCTCCTCCGCGAAACGAGGAAGCTTTTAAGTTTCATTAAATTATTAGAGAAAGAAGACGATTCGTTGTACCATTCTCGAAAATAATTCTCGTCTGAATAATATTTTTTCCCTCCCGCGCGAAGCGCGGAAATTTTTTACGATTTATTAAACTATTAGAGAAAGAAGACGATTCGTTGTCGAGTTCTCGACTCTTAATCCTCGTCTGAATTTAGGTTTCCCCCCCCCCTCCCGCGTGAAGCGCGGAAGCTTTTAAATTTCCTTAAATCATTAGAGAAAGAAGACGATTCGTTGTACCGTTTTCGAATATAATCCTCGTCTGAATTTAGATTCTCCCCCCCCCCTCCTCCAGCGCGAAGCGCGGAAGCTTTTACGTTTCATTAAATCATTAGAGAAACAAGACGATTCGTTGTACCGTTCCCGACTCTTAATCCTTGTCTAAATTCAGTCTCCCCCTTCCCCCTCCTGCGAGAAGCGCGGAAGTTTTGAAGTTTTATTAAACTATAGGTTTTCCCGCCCAACTTCGTAAACTTAGCATCCGAATTAACGTTACGTTCATTCAAGTTCGTGCGAAATTGAATGACTATGTAGATCAACATCCAAAAAGCTAATTGCGTCATTCAATTTGATTCAGTAGCATGCGATTTCATACTCTTGCCACGGAGACGTGCAAAACGAGCATTCAATTTAGAAAAGCGTGCAAAGAGCATTCAAATTCGCGCCGGACAGACGGTGGTATGTCTTCATGCATTCAATTTCGTGATTAGGCATACATATGTGACATTTGTGCATTGCTTTTCATTTGATGTTAATTTGTCACTTAATATACTTCTGTTTGAATAGTTTTATGCAAAGTTTACTTGTAGGAATGACATACTGTCCCCAGCGAAGGTGCACAATTTGTGACTTCTCTTCTAAGCACAAGCTATATATAAACAGATCTTGTAGGTAGAGTTCAGGTTTAATAGAAATGGACATGATGGAAACAAAATACAATGATGAATAAAGAAAATGATGTTAAATGAAAAGAAAGAAAGATCACCTACTCAATCAAGATTTAAAAAAAAAAAAAAATAACCCCTATAATAAGGCAGTTATAATGACAATTATGAAGATATAAATAAAGAGATGTTTCAACAAAAATAAAGAATGTCGAAAGAAAGAGAAAAGCATAAATGCAATATAAATATATCAGACAAATAAGAGGATTGTATAATGTGAAATCATGTCAGTAAAGATCATAGAAAAAGAATAAACAAATGAACATGAAATACTGAATATCCGAATGAACATCCAGTCTCATACTTTGATTATGAGGTCTAGTTTTAATTTGAATGACCCGATTGCGAAAGAGGATGCCCATAGACGAATATGAAACCGCAATTCACCAAAGAATTCACCTCCCACTCAACATTGGCGAAATTGAATGACCCTTACGCATTTCCAAATTGACTGAACCAAGCTTTAATTTGAATGAGCATTTTTAGAAAATTCGGTGACTCAAAACGAAATTGAATGCAACAAGTTTAAATATGAAACAGGGCAGCAACGTGTGGAGAAAATTTGCTCAAACATGAATGCACGTTAATGAAATTGACTGCTGCTTTTACGAAATTGGCCGGGAAAACCTATATTAAAGAAAGAAGACGATTCGTTGTACAGTTCTCGACTCTTAATCCTCGTCTGGATTCAGGTTCCCCCCTCTCGCGCGAAGCGCGGAAGCTTTTAATTTTCATTAAATCATTAGAGAAAGAAGACGATTCGTTGTACCGTTCTCGAAAATAATCCTCATCGGAATTTAGTTCCCCCTCCATCCCGCGCGAAGCGCGGAAGCTTTTACGTTTCATTAAGCCATTAAAGATTCGTATTACCGTTCTCGCCACTTAATCCTCGTCTGAATTGAGGTTCCCCCCCCCCTCCCGCGCGAAGCGCGGAAGCTTTTAAATTTCCTTAAATCATTAGAGAAAGAAGACGATTCGTTGTACAGTTCTCGACTCTTAATCCTCGTCTGAATTCAGTTTTCCCCCTTCCGCGCAAAGCGCGGAAGCTTTTACGTTTCATTAAATCATTAGAGAAACAAGACGATTCGTTGTACCGTTCTCCACTCTTAATCCTTGTCTAAATTCAGTCCCCCCCCCCTTCCCCTCCTGCGCGAAGCGCGGTAGCTTTGACGTTTTATTAAACTATTAAAGAAAGAAGACGATTCGTTGTACAGTTCTCGACTCTTAATCCTCGTCTGGATTCAGGTTCCCCCCTCTCGCGCGAAGCACGGAAGCTTTTATTTTCATTAAATCATTAGAGAAAGAAGATTATTTGTTGCACCGTTCTCGAAAATAATCCTCATCGGAATTTAGTTCTCCCTCCATCCCGCGCGAAGCGCGGAAGCTTTTACGTTTCATTAAGCCATTAAAGATTCGTATTACCGTTCTCGCCTCTTAATCCTCGTCTGAATTTAGGTTCCCCCCCCCTCCCGCGCAAAGCGCGGAAGCTTTTACGTTTCATTAAATCATTAGAGAAACAAGACGATTCGTTGTACCGTTCTCCACTCTTAATCCTTGTCTAAATTCAGTCCCCCCCCCTTCCCCTCCTGCGCGAAGCGCGGTAGCTTTGACGTTTTATTAAACTATTAAAGAAAGAAGACGATTCGTTGTACAGTTCTCGACTCTTAATCCTCGTCTGGATTCAGGTTCCCCCCTCTCGCGCGAAGCACGGAAGCTTTTATTTTCATTAAATCATTAGAGAAAGAAGATTATTTGTTGCACCGTTCTCGAAAATAATCCTCATCGGAATTTAGTTCTCCCTCCATCCCGCGCGAAGCGCGGAAGCTTTTACGTTTCATTAAGCCATTAAAGATTCGTATTACCGTTCTC
Organism: Strongylocentrotus droebachiensis; assembly: GCA_035222895.1. Taxonomy (NCBI): domain Eukaryota; kingdom Metazoa; phylum Echinodermata; class Echinoidea; order Camarodonta; family Strongylocentrotidae; genus Strongylocentrotus; species Strongylocentrotus droebachiensis. Next base: position 61,138 of record JAVYIG010009305.1, on the reverse strand, counting down.
GCCTCTTAATCCTCGTCTGAATTTAGGTTCCCCCCCCCCCCTCCCGCGCGAAGCGCGGAAGCTTTTAAATTTCCTTAAATCATTAGAGAAATAAGACGATTCGTTGTACCGTTCTCCACTCTTAATCCTTGTCTAAATTCAGTCCCCCCCTTTCCCCTTCTGCCCGAAGCGTGGTAGCTTTGACGTTTTATTAAACTATTAAAGAAAGAAGACGATTCGTTGTACAGTTCTCGACTCTTAATCCTCGTCTGGATTCAGGTTCCCCCCTCTCGCGCGAAGCGCGGAAGCTTTTATTTTCATTAAATCTTTAGAGAAAGAAGATTATTCGTTGCACCGTTCTCGAAAATAATCCTCATTAGAATTTAGTTCTCCCTCCATCCCGCGCGAAGCGCGGAAGCTTTTACGTTTCATTAAGCCATTAAAGATTCGTATAACCGTTCTCGCCTCTTAATCCTCGTCTGAATTTAGGTTCCCCCCCCCCCCCCTCCCGCGCGAAGCGCGAAAGCTTTTAAATTTCCTTAAATCATTAGAGAAATAAGACGATTCGTTGTACCGTTCTCCACTCTTAATCCTTGTCTAAATTCAGTCCCCCCCTTCCCCTTCTGCGAGAAGCGCGGTAGCTTTGACGTTTTATTAAACAATTAAAGAAAGAAGACGATTCGTTGTACAGTTCTCGACTCTTAATCCTCGTCTGGATTCAGGTTCCTCCCTCTCGCGCGAAGCGCGGAAGCTTTTAATTTTTATTAAATCATTAGAGAAAGAAGACGATTCGTTGTACCGTTCTCGAAAATAATCCTCATCGGAATTTAGTTCTCCCTCCATCCCGCGCAAAGCGCGGAAGCTTTTACGTTTCATTAAGCCATTAAAGATTCGTATTACCGTTCTCGCCACTTAATCCTCGTCTGAATTGAGGTTCCCCCCCCCCCCCCTCCCGCGCGAAGCGCGGAAGCTTTTAAATTTCCTTAAATCATTAGAGAAAGAAGACGATTCGTTGTACAGTTCTCGACTCTTAATCCTCGTCTGAATTCAGTTTTCCCCCTTCCGCGCAAAGCGCGGAAGCTTTTACGTTTCATTAAATCATTAGAGAAACAAGACGATTCGTTGTACCGTTCTCCACTCTTAATCCTTGTCTAAATTCAGTCCCCCCCCCCCCCCTTCCCCTCCTGCGCGAAGCGCGGTAGCTTTGACGTTTTATTAAACTATTAAAGAAAGAAGACGATTCGTTGTACAGTTCTCGACTCTTAATCCTCGTCTGGATTCAGGTTCCCCCCTCTCGCGCGAAGCGCGGAAGCTTTTAATTTTCATTAAATCATTAGAGAAAGAAGACGATTCGTTGTACCGTTCTCGAAAATAATCCTCATCGGAATTTAGTTCCCCCTCCATCCCGCGCGAAGCGCGGAAGCTTTTACGTTTCATTAAGCCATTAAAGATTCGTATTACCGTTCTCGCCACTTAATCCTCGTCTGAATTGAGGTTCCCCCCCCCCTCCCGCGCGAAGCGCGGAAGCTTTTAAATTTCCTTAAATCATTAGAGAAAGAAGACGATTCGTTGTACAGTTCTCGACTCTTAATCCTCGTCTGAATTCAGTTTTCCCCCTTCCGCGCAAAGCGCGGAAGCTTTTACGTTTCATTAAATCATTAGAGAAACAAGACGATTCGTTGTACCGTTCTCCACTCTTAATCCTTGTCTAAATTCAGTCCCCCCCCCCTTCCCCTCCTGCGCGAAGCGCGGTAGCTTTGACGTTTTATTAAACTATTAAAGAAAGAAGACGATTCGTTGTACAGTTCTCGACTCTTAATCCTCGTCTGGATTCAGGTTCCCCCCTCTCGCGCGAAGCACGGAAGCTTTTATTTTCATTAAATCATTAGAGAAAGAAGATTATTTGTTGCACCGTTCTCGAAAATAATCCTCATCGGAATTTAGTTCTCCCTCCATCCCGCGCGAAGCGCGGAAGCTTTTACGTTTCATTAAGCCATTAAAGATTCGTATTACCGTTCTCGCCTCTTAATCCTCGTCTGAATTTAGGTTCCCCCCCCCTCCCGCGCAAAGCGCGGAAGCTTTTACGTTTCATTAAATCATTAGAGAAACAAGACGATTCGTTGTACCGTTCTCCACTCTTAATCCTTGTCTAAATTCAGTCCCCCCCCCTTCCCCTCCTGCGCGAAGCGCGGTAGCTTTGACGTTTTATTAAACTATTAAAGAAAGAAGACGATTCGTTGTACAGTTCTCGACTCTTAATCCTCGTCTGGATTCAGGTTCCCCCCTCTCGCGCGAAGCACGGAAGCTTTTATTTTCATTAAATCATTAGAGAAAGAAGATTATTTGTTGCACCGTTCTCGAAAATAATCCTCATCGGAATTTAGTTCTCCCTCCATCCCGCGCGAAGCGCGGAAGCTTTTACGTTTCATTAAGCCATTAAAGATTCGTATTACCGTTCTCGCCTCTTAATCCTCGTCTGAATTTAGGTTCCCCCCCCCCCTCCCGCGCGAAGCGCGGAAGCTTTTAAATTTCCTTAAATCATTAGAGAAATAAGACGATTCGTTGTACCGTTCTCCACTCTTAATCCTTGTCTAAATTCAGTCCCCCCCTTTCCCCTTCTGCCCGAAGCGTGGTAGCTTTGACGTTTTATTAAACTATTAAAGAAAGAAGACGATTCGTTGTACAGTTCTCGACTCTTAATCCTCGTCTGGATTCAGGTTCCCCCCTCTCGCGCGAAGCGCGGAAGCTTTTATTTTCATTAAATCTTTAGAGAAAGAAGATTATTCGTTGCACCGTTCTCGAAAATAATCCTCATTAGAATTTAGTTCTCCCTCCATCCCGCGCGAAGCGCGGAAGCTTTTACGTTTCATTAAGCCATTAAAGATTCGTATAACCGTTCTCGCCTCTTAATCCTCGTCTGAATTTAGGTTCCCCCCCCCCCCCCCTCCCGCGCGAAGCGCGAAAGCTTTTAAATTTCCTTAAATCATTAGAGAAATAAGACGATTCGTTGTACCGTTCTCCACTCTTAATCCTTGTCTAAATTCAGTCCCCCCCTTCCCCTTCTGCGAGAAGCGCGGTAGCTTTGACGTTTTATTAAACAATTAAAGAAAGAAGACGATTCGTTGTACAGTTCTCGACTCTTAATCCTCGTCTGGATTCAGGTTCCTCCCTCTCGCGCGAAGCGCGGAAGCTTTTAATTTTTATTAAATCATTAGAGAAAGAAGACGATTCGTTGTACCGTTCTCGAAAATAATCCTCATCGGAATTTAGTTCTCCCTCCATCCCGCGCAAAGCGCGGAAGCTTTTACGTTTCATTAAGCCATTAAAGATTCGTATTACCGTTCTCGCCACTTAATCCTCGTCTGAATTGAGGTTCCCCCCCCCCCCCCTCCCGCGCGAAGCGCGGAAGCTTTTAAATTTCCTTAAATCATTAGAGAAAGAAGACGATTCGTTGTACAGTTCTCGACTCTTAATCCTCGTCTGAATTCAGTTTTCCCCCTTCCGCGCAAAGCGCGGAAGCTTTTACGTTTCATTAAATCATTAGAGAAACAAGACGATTCGTTGTACCGTTCTCCACTCTTAATCCTTGTCTAAATTCAGTCCCCCCCCCCCCCTTCCCCTCCTGCGCGAAGCGCGGTAGCTTTGACGTTTTATTAAACTATTAAAGAAAGAAGACAATTCGTTGTACAGTTCTCGACCCTTAATCCTCGTCTGGATTCAGGTTCCCCCCTCTCGCGCGAAGCACGGAAGCTTTTATTTTCATTAAATCATTAGAGAAAGAAGATTATTTGTTGCACCGTTCTCGAAAATAATCCTCATCGGAATTTAGTTCTCCCTCCATCCCGCGCGAAGCGCGGAAGCTTTTACGTTTCATTAAGCCATTAAAGATTCGTATTACCGTTCTCGCCTCTTAATCCTCGTCTGAATTTAGGTTCCCCCCCCCCCCGCGCGAAGTGCGGAAGCTTTTAAATTTCCTTAAATCATTAGAGAAATAAGACGATTCGTTGTACCGTTCTCCACTCTTAATCCTTGTCTAAATTCAGTCCCCCCCCCTTCCCCTTCTTCCCGAAGCGTGGTAGCTTTGACGTTTTATTAAACTATTAAAGAAAGAAGACGATTCGTTGTACAGTTCTCGACTCTTAATCCTCGTCTGGATTCAGGTTCCCCCCTCTCGCGCGAAGCGCGGAAGCTTTTATTTTCATTAAATCATTAGAGAAAGAAGATTATTCGTTGCACCGTTCTCGAAAATAATCCTCATCGGAATTTAGTTCTCCCTCCATCCCGCGCGAAGCGCGGAAGCTTTTACGTTTCATTAAGCCATTAAAGATTCGTATAACCGTTCTCGCCTCTTAATCCTCGTCTGAATTTAGGTTCCCCCCCCCCTCCCGCGCGAAGCGCGGAAGCTTTTAAATTTCCTTAAATCATTAGAGAAATAAGACGATTCGTTGTACCGTTCTCCACTCTTAATCCTTGTCTAAATTCAGTCCCCCCCCCTTCCCCTTCTGCGCGAAGCGCGGTAGCTTTGACGTTTTATTAAACAATTAAAGAAAGAAGACGATTCGTTGTACAGTTCTCGACTCTTAATCCTCGTCTGTATTCAGGTTCCTCCCTCTCGCGCGAAGCGCGGAAGCTTTTAATTTTTATTAAATCATTAGAGAAAGAAGACGATTCGTTGTACCGTTCTCGAAAATAATCCTCATCGGAATTTAGTTCTCCCTCCATCCCGCGCAAAGCGCGGAAGCTTTTACGTTTCATTAAGCCATTAAAGATTCGTATTACCGTTCTCGCCACTTAATCCTCGTCTGAATTGAGGTTCCCCCCCCCCCTCCCGCGCGAAGCGCGGAAGCTTTTAAATTTCCTTAAATCATTAGAGAAAGAAGACGATTCGTTGTACAGTTCTCGACTCTTAATCCTCGTCTGAATTCAGTTTTCCCCCTTCCGCGCGAAGCGCGGAAGCTTTTAAATTTCCTTAAATCATTAGAGAGATAAGACGATTCGTTGTACCGTTCTCCACTCTTAATCCTTGTCTAAATTCAGTCCCCCCCTTCCCCTTCTGCGCGAAGCGCGGTAGCTTTGACGTTTTATTAAACAATTAAAGAAAGAAGACGATTCGTTGTACAGTTCTCGACTCTTAATCCTCGTCTGGATTCATGTTCCCCCCTCTCGCGCGAAGCGCGGAAGCTTTTAATTTTTATTAAATCATTAGAGAAAGAAGACGATTCGTTGTACCGTTCTCGAAAATAATCCTCATCGGAATTTAGTTCTCCCTCCATCCCGCGCAAAGCGCGGAAGCTTTTACGTTTCATTAAGCCATTAAAGATTCGTATTACCGTTCTCGCCACTTAATCCTCGTCTGAATTGAGGTTCCCCCCCCCCTCCCGCGCGAAGCGCGGAAGCTTTTAAATTTCCTTAAATCATTAGAGAAAGAAGACGATTCGTTGTACAGTTCTCGACTCTTAATCCTCGTCTGAATTCAGTTTTCCCCCTTCCGCGCAAAGCGCGGAAGCTTTTACGTTTCATTAAATCATTAGAGAAACAAGACGATTCGTTGTACCGTTCTCCACTCTTAATCCTTGTCTAAATTCAGTCCCCCCCCCTTACCCTCCTGCGCGAAGCGCGGTAGCTTTGACGTTTTATTAAACTATTAAAGAAAGAAGACGATTCGTTGTACAGTTCTCGACCCTTAATCCTCGTCTGGATTCAGGTTCCCCCCTCTCGCGCGAAGCACGGAAGCTTTTATTTTCATTAAATCATTAGAGAAAGAAGATTATTTGTTGCACCGTTCTCGAAAATAATCCTCATCGGAATTTAGTTCTCCCTCCATCCCGCGCGAAGCGCGGAAGCTTTTACGTTTCATTAAGCCATTAAAGATTCGTATAACCGTTCTCGCCTCTTAATCCTCGTCTGAATTTAGGTTCCCCCCCCCCCTCCCGCGCGAAGCGCGGAAGTTTTTAATTTTCCTTAAATCATTAGAGAAATAAGACGATTCGTTGTACCGTTCTCCACTCTTAATCCTTGTCTAAATTCAGTCCCCCCCCCTTCCCCTTCTGCCCGAAGCGTGGTAGCTTTGACGTTTTATTAAACTATTAAAGAAAGAAGACGATTCGTTGTACAGTTCTCGACTCTTAATCCTCGTCTGGAATCAGGTTCCCCCCTCTCGCGCGAAGCGCGGAAGCTTTTATTTTCATTAAATCATTAGAGAAAGAAGACGATTCGTTGTACCGTTCTCGAAAATAATCCTCATCGGAATTTAGTTCTCCCTCCATCCCGCGCAAAGCGCGGAAGCTTTTACGTTTCATTAAGCCATTAAAGATTCGTATTACCGTTCTCGCCACTTAATCCTCGTCTGAATTGAGGTTCCCCCCCCCCCTCCCGCGCGAAGCGCGGAAGCTTTTAAATTTCCTTAAATCATTAGAGAAAGAAGACGATTCGTTGTACAGTTCTCGACTCTTAATCCTCGTCTGAATTCAGTTTTCCCCCTTCCGCGCAAAGCGCGGAAGCTTTTACGTTTCATTAAATCATTAGAGAAACAAGACGATTCGTTGTACCGTTCTCCACTCTTAATCCTTGTCTAAATTCAGTCCCCCCCCCCTTCCCCTCCTGCGCGAAGCGCGATAGCTTTGACGTTTTATTAAACTATTAAAGAAAGAAGACGATTCGTTGTACAGTTCTCGACCCTCAATCCTCGTCTGGATTCAGGTTCCCCCCTCTCGCGCGAAGCACGGAAGCTTTTATTTTCATTAAATCATTAGAGAAAGAAGATTATTCGTTGCACCGTTCTCGAAAATAATCCTCATCGGAATTTAGTTCTCCCTCCATCCCGCGCGAAGCGCGGAAGCTTTTACGTTTCATTAAGCCATTAAAGATTCGTATAACCGTTCTCGCCTCTTAATCCTCGTCTGAATTTAGGTTCCCCCCCCCCTCCCGCGCGAAGCGCGGAAGCTTTTAAATTTCCTTAAATCATTAGAGAAATAAGACGATTCGTTGTACCGTTCTTCACTCTTAATCCTTGTCTAAATTCAGTCCCCCCCCCCCTTCCCCTTCTGCGCGAAGCGCGGTAGCTTTGACGTTTTATTAAACAATTAAAGAAAGAAGACGATTCGTTGTACAGTTCTCGACTCTTAATCCTCGTCTGGATTCAGGTTCCCCCCTCTCGCGCGAAGCGCGGAAGCTTTTAATTTTTATTAAATCATTAGAGAAAGAAGACGATTCGTTGTACCGTTCTCGAAAATAATCCTCATCAGAATTTAGTTCTCCCTCCATCCCGTGCAAAGCGCGGAAGCTTTTACGTTTCATTAAGCCATTAAAGATTCGTATTACCGTTCTCGCCACTTAATCCTCGTCTGAATTGAGGTTCCCCCCCTCCCGCGCTAAGCGCGGAAGCTTTTAAATTTCCTTAAATCATTAGAGAAAGAAGACGATTCGTTGTACAGTTCTCGACTCTTAATCCTCGTCTGAATTCAGTTTTCCCCCTTCCGCGCAAAGCGCGGAAGCTTTTACGTTTCATTAAATCATTAGAGAAACAAGACGATTCGTTGTACCGTTCTCCACTCTTAATCCTTGTCTAAATTCAGTCCCCCCCCCCCCCCTCACCCTCCTGCGCGAAGTGCGGTAGCTTTGACGTTTTATTAAACTATTAAAGAAAGAAGACGATTCGTTGTACAGTTCTCGACCCTTAATCCTCGTCTGGATTCAGGTTCCCCCCTCTCGCGCGAAGCACGGAAGCTTTTATTTTCATTAAATCATTAGAGAAAGAAGATTATTTGTTGCACCGTTCTCGAAAATAATCCTCATCGGAATTTAGTTCTCCCTCCATCCCGCGCGAAGCGCGGAAGCTTTTACGTATCATTAAGCCATTAAAGATTCGTATTACCGTTCTCGCCTCTTAATCCTCGTCTGAATTTAGGTTCCCCCCCCCCCCTCCCGCGCGAAGCGCGGAAGTTTTTAAATTTCCTTAAATCATTAGAGAAATAAGACGATTCGTTGTACCGTTCTCCACTCTTAATCCTTGTCTAAATTCAGTCCCCCCCCTTCCCCTTCTGCCCGAAGCGTGGTAGCTTTGACGTTTTATTAAACTATTAAAGAAAGAAGACGATTCGTTGTACAGTTCTCGACTCTTAATCCTCGTCTGGAATCAGGTTCCCCCCTCTCGCGCGAAGCGCGGAAGCTTTTATTTTCATTAAATCAATAGAGAAAGAAGACGATTCGTTGTACCGTTCTCGAAAATAATCCTCATCGGAATTTAGTTCTCCCTCCATCCCGCGCAAAGCGCGGAAGCTTTTACGTTTCATTAAGCCATTAAAGATTCGTATTACCGTTCTCGCCACTTAATCCTCGTCTGAATTCAGTTTTCCCCCTTCCGCGCAAAACGCGGAAGCTTTTACGTTTCATTAAATCATTAGAGAAACAAGACGATTCGTTGTACCGTTCTCCACTCTTAATCCTTGTCTAAATTCAGTCCCCCCCCCTTCCCCTCCTGCGCGAAGCGCGATAGCTTTGACGTTTTATTAAACTATTAAAGAAAGAAGACGATTCGTTGTACAGTTCTCGACCCTTAATCCTCGTCTGGATTCAGGTTCCCCCCTCTCGCGCGAAGCACAGAAGCTTTTATTTTCATTAAATCATTAGAGAAAGAAGATTATTTGTTGCACCGTTCTCGAAAATAATCCTCATCGGAATTTAGTTCTCCCTCCATCCCGCGCGAAGCGCGGAAGCTTTTACGTTTCATTAAGCCATTAAAGATTCGTATAACCGTTCTCGCCTCTTAATCCTCGTCTGAATTTAGGTTCCCCCCCCCCTCCCGCGCGAAGCGCGGAAGCTTTTAAATTTCCTTAAATCATTAGAGAAATAAGACGATTCGTTGTACCGTTCTCCACTCTTAATCCTTGTCTAAATTCAGTCCCCCCCCCCTTCCCCTTCTGCGCGAAGCGCGGTAGCTTTGACGTTTTATTAAACAATTAAAGAAAGAAGACGATTCGTTGAACAGTTCTCGACTCTTAATCCTCGTCTGGATTCAGGTTCCCCCCTCTCGCGCGAAGCGCCGAAGCTTTTAATTTTTATTAAATCATTAGAGAAAGAAGACGATTCGTTGTACCGTTCTCGAAAATAATCCTCATCGGAATTTAGTTCTCCCTCCATCCCGCGCAAAGCGCGGAAGCTTTTACGTTTCATTAAGCCATTAAAGATTCGTATTACCGTTCTCGCCACTTAATCCTCGTCTGAATTGAGGTTCCCCCCCCCCCCCCCCTCCCGCGCGAAGCGCGGAAGCTTTTAAATTTCCTTAAATCATTAGAGAAAGAAGACGATTCGTTGTACAGTTCTCGACTCTTAATCCTCGTCTGAATTCAGTCCCCCCCCCCTTACCCTCCTGCGCGCAGCGCGGTAGCTTTGACGTTTTATTAAACTATTAAAGAAAGAAGACGATTCGTTGTACAGTTCTCGACCCTTAATCCTCGTCTGGATTCAGGTTCCCCCCTCTCGCGCGAAGCACGGAAGCTTTTATTTTCATTAAATCATTAGAGAAAGAAGATTATTTGTTGCACCGTTCTCGAAAATAATCCTCATCGGAATTTAGTTCTCCCTCCATCCCGCGCGAAGCGCGGAAGCTTTTACGTATCATTAAGCCATTAAAGATTCGTATTACCGTTCTCGCCTCTTAATCCTCGTCTGAATTTAGGTTCCCCCCCCCCCTCCCGCGCGAAGCGCGGAAGTTTTTAAATTTCCTTAAATCATTAGAGAAATAAGACGATTCGTTGTACCGTTCTCCACTCTTAATCCTTGTCTAAATTCAGTCCCCCCCCCTTCCCCTTCTGCCCGAAGCGTGGTAGCTTTGACGTTTTATTAAACTATTAAAGAAAGAAGACGATTCGTTGTACAGTTCTCGACTCTTAATCCTCGTCTGGAATCAGGTTCCCCCCTCTCGCGCGAAGCGCGGAAGCTTTTATTTTCATTAAATCAATAGAGAAAGAAGACGATTCGTTGTACCGTTCTCGAAAATAATCCTCATCGGAATTTAGTTCTCCCTCCATCCCGCGCAAAGCGCGGAAGCTTTTACGTTTCATTAAGCCATTAAAGATTCGTATTACCGTTCTCGCCACTTAATCCTCGTCTGAATTCAGTTTTCCCCCTTCCGCGCAAAACGCGGAAGCTTTTACGTTTCATTAAATCATTAGAGAAACAAGACGATTCGTTGTACCGTTCTCCACTCTTAATCCTTGTCTAAATTCAGTCCCCCCCCCCCCTTCCCCTCCTGCGCGAAGCGCGATAGCTTTGACGTTTTATTAAACTATTAAAGAAAGAAGACGATTCGTTGTACAGTTCTCGACCCTTAATCCTCGTCTGGATTCAGGTTCCCCCCTCTCGCGCGAAGCACAGAAGCTTTTATTTTCATTAAATCATTAGAGAAAGAAGATTATTTGTTGCACCGTTCTCGAAAATAATCCTCATCGGAATTTAGTTCTCCCTCCATCCCGCGCGAAGCGCGGAAGCTTTTACGTTTCATTAAGCCATTAAAGATTCGTATAACCGTTCTCGCCTCTTAATCCTCGTCTGAATTTAGGTTCCCCCCCCCCCTCCCGCGCGAAGCGCGGAAGCTTTTAAATTTCCTTAAATCATTAGAGAAAGAAGATTATTTGTTGCACCGTTCTCGAAAATAATCCTCATCGGAATTTAGTTCTCCCTCCATCCCGCGCGAAGCGCGGAAGCTTTTACGTTTCATTAAGCCATTAAAGATTCGTATAACCGTTCTCGCCTCTTAATCCTCGTCTGAATTTAGGTTCCCCCCCCCCTCCCGCGCGAAGCGCGGAAGCTTTTAAATTTCCTTAAATCATTAGAGAAATAAGACGATTCGTTGTACCGTTCTCCACTCTTAATCCTTGTCTAAATTCAGTCCCCCCCCCTTCCCCTTCTGCGCGAAGCGCGGTAGCTTTGACGTTTTATTAAACAATTAAAGAAAGAAGACGATTCGTTGAACAGTTCTCGACTCTTAATCCTCGTCTGGATTCAGGTTCCCCCCTCTCGCGCGAAGCGCCGAAGCTTTTAATTTTTATTAAATCATTAGAGAAAGAAGACGATTCGTTGTACCGTTCTCGAAAATAATCCTCATCGGAATTTAGTTCTCCCTCCATCCCGCGCAAAGCGCGGAAGCTTTTACGTTTCATTAAGCCATTAAAGATTCGTATTACCGTTCTCGCCACTTAATCCTCGTCTGAATTGAGGTTCCCCCCCCCCCCCTCCCGCGCGAAGCGCGGAAGCTTTTAAATTTCCTTAAATCATTAGAGAAAGAAGACGATTCGTTGTACAGTTCTCGACTCTTAATCCTCGTCTGAATTCAGTTTTCCCCCTTCCGCGCAAAGCGCGGAAGCTTTTACGTTTCATTAAATCATTAGAGAAACAAGACGATTCGTTGTACCGTTCTCCACTCTTAATCCTTGTCTAAATTCAGTCCCCCCCCCTTACCCTCCTGCGCGCAGCGCGGTAGCTTTGACGTTTTATTAAACTATTAAAGAAAGAAGACGATTCGTTGTACAGTTCTCGACCCTTAATCCTCGTCTGGATTCAGGTTCCCCCCTCTCGCGCGAAGCACGGAAGCTTTTATTTTCATTAAATCATTAGAGAAAGAAGATTATTTGTTGCACCGTTCTCGAAAATAATCCTCATCGGAATTTAGTTCTCCCTCCATCCCGCGCGAAGCGCGGAAGCTTTTACGTATCATTAAGCCATTAAAGATTCGTATTACCGTTCTCGCCTCTTAATCCTCGTCTGAATTTAGGTTCCCCCCCCCCCCTCCCGCGCGAAGCGCGGAAGTTTTTAAATTTCCTTAAATCATTAGAGAAATAAGACGATTCGTTGTACCGTTCTCCACTCTTAATCCTTGTCTAAATTCAGTCCCCCCCCCTTCCCCTTCTGCCCGAAGCGTGGTAGCTTTGACGTTTTATTAAACTATTAAAGAAAGAAGACGATTCGTTGTACAGTTCTCGACTCTTAATCCTCGTCTGGAATCAGGTTCCCCCCTCTCGCGCGAAGCGCGGAAGCTTTTATTTTCATTAAATCAATAGAGAAAGAAGACGATTCGTTGTACCGTTCTCGAAAATAATCCTCATCGGAATTTAGTTCTCCCTCCATCCCGCGCAAAGCGCGGAAGCTTTTACGTTTCATTAAGCCATTAAAGATTCGTATTACCGTTCTCGCCACTTAATCCTCGTCTGAATTCAGTTTTCCCCCTTCCGCGCAAAACGCGGAAGCTTTTACGTTTCATTAAATCATTAGAGAAACAAGACGATTCGTTGTACCGTTCTCCACTCTTAATCCTTGTCTAAATTCAGTCCCCCCCCCCTTCCCCTCCTGCGCGAAGCGCGATAGCTTTGACGTTTTATTAAACTATTAAAGAAAGAAGACGATTCGTTGTACAGTTCTCGACCCTTAATCCTCGTCTGGATTCAGGTTCCCCCCTCTCGCGCGAAGCACAGAAGCTTTTATTTTCATTAAATCATTAGAGAAAGAAGATTATTTGTTGCACCGTTCTCGAAAATAATCCTCATCGGAATTTAGTTCTCCCTCCATCCCGCGCGAAGCGCGGAAGCTTTTACGTTTCATTAAGCCATTAAAGATTCGTATAACCGTTCTCGCCTCTTAATCCTCGTCTGAATTTAGGTTCCCCCCCCCCCTCCCGCGCGAAGCGCGGAAGCTTTTAAATTTCCTTAAATCATTAGAGAAATAAGACGATTCGTTGTACCGTTCTCCACTCTTAATCCTTGTCTAAATTCAGTCCCCCCCCCCTTCCCCTTCTGCGCGAAGCGCGGTAGCTTTGACGTTTTATTAAACAATTAAAGAAAGAAGACGATTCGTTGAACAGTTCTCGACTCTTAATCCTCGTCTGGATTCAGGTTCCCCCCTCTCGCGCGAAGCGCCGAAGCTTTTAATTTTTATTAAATCATTAGAGAAAGAAGACGATTCGTTGTACCGTTCTCGAAAATAATCCTCATCGGAATTTAGTTCTCCCTCCATCCCGCGCAAAGCGCGGAAGCTTTTACGTTTCATTAAGCCATTAAAGATTCGTATTACCGTTCTCGCCACTTAATCCTCGTCTGAATTGAGGTTCCCCCCCCCCCCCTCCCGCGCGAAGCGCGGAAGCTTTTAAATTTCCTTAAATCATTAGAGAAAGAAGACGATTCGTTGTACAGTTCTCGACTCTTAATCCTCGTCTGAATTCAGTTTTCCCCCTTCCGCGCAAAGCGCGGAAGCTTTTACGTTTCATTAAATCATTAGAGAAACAAGACGATTCGTTGTACCGTTCTCCACTCTTAATCCTTGTCTAAATTCAGTCCCCCCCCCCCTTACCCTCCTGCGCGCAGCGCGGTAGCTTTGACGTTTTATTAAACTATTAAAGAAAGAAGACGATTCGTTGTACAGTTCTCGACCCTTAATCCTCGTCTGGATTCAGGTTCCCCCCTCTCGCGCGAAGCACGGAAGCTTTTATTTTCATTAAATCATTAGAGAAAGAAGATTATTTGTTGCACCGTTCTCGAAAATAATCCTCATCGGAATTTAGTTCTCCCTCCATCCCGCGCGAAGCGCGGAAGCTTTTACGTTTCATTAAGCCATTAAAGATTCGTATTACCGTTCTCGCCTCTTAATCCTCGTCTGAATTTAGGTTCCCCCCCCCCCTCCCGCGCGAAGCGCGGAAGTTTTTAAATTTCCTTAAATCATTAGAGAAATAAGACGATTCGTTGTACCGTTCTCCACTCTTAATCCTTGTCTAAATTCAGTCCCCCCCCCCTTCCCCTTCTGCCCGAAGCGTGGTAGCTTTGACGTTTTATTAAACTATTAAAGAAAGAAGACGATTCGTTGTACAGTTCTCGACTCTTAATCCTCGTCTGGATTCAGGTTCCCCCCTCTCGCGCGAAGCGCGGAAGCTTTTATTTTCATTAAATCATTAGAGAAAGAAGATTATTCGTTGTACCGTTCTCGAAAATAATCCTCATCGGAATTTAGTTCTCCCTCCATCCCGCGCAAAGCGCGGAAGCTTTTACGTTTCATTAAGCCATTAAAGATTCGTATTACCGTTCTCGCCTCTAAATCCTCGTCTGAATTCAGATTCCCCCCCTCCCGCGCGAAGCGCGGCAGGTTTGGCGTTTCATAAGATTATGAGAGAAAGAAGACGATTCGTTGTACCGTTCTCGATTCTTAATCCTTGTCTGAATTCAGTCCCCCCCCCCCCCCTCCCTCCTGCGCGACGCTTTGACGTTTCATTAAATTATTAGAGAAAGAAGCCGATGCGTTGTACCGTTCTCTATACTCTAAATCCTTGTCTGAATTTCAAAGATGTTCTTTGTCTGCTCCTTTTTCTTCCTACGTCCTCTTCCGATTTGGGGGGACCGCCCCCCCCCCCCCCCTGGCTACGCGCCTGCGGTCAGATAAACACATTTTGATACCTTGTCTAACCCCGCAAGCTCAGGGGTTTAACACTGGCAGTTAACTATTCTTTCTTTCTTGCTCTCATTCTATATTATTTCTCTTTAATATACTTTTTAAAAAAAGTGGGGGGGGGGGAGCTCGGGGCTCCCGATCCCCGCCGTACCTAGGGCCCTGACATGTAGGAATCTCAAGAATCATATTTCTTGCCTGGCTGTAAATTTAGGAATTTGTCATTTTCCAACAAACACATACAAACCTATAATTTACTAAAAAGTGAGGAAAAATCTCGGAAATTATGTCATTTCAGCATTATTTGGAATCCACCGTTGTGGAATTAGAAATAAACCACGTTTGAATTTGATTTCCCCCAAGCCCCCCCCCCCCCCCCCATCAGTACGCCAGTATCTCCTCTTTCCTTTTTTTCTTTCCTTTTCCTTCCTTCTCTCTTATTTTTTGGATTGGGGGGGGGGGGTCAACAGTCTGGGAGGCAAGGCCCTTTCGCCCCCCCCCCCCCCCCGATCTCCTTTTCCCCCCTTTTCTTTTCTTCTTCCTCTTCTTTCTTTCCCTTTCTCTCCTCTTTCCCTTTCCCTTCTTTTCCTTTCTTCTCTCTTTTTTTTTTTTTTTTTTTTTGCGGGGGGGGGGGCCAAGGCCCGCTCGGCCCCCCCCCCTCTGGATCCGCGCCTGCATGATGGCATGGCCTGTCCACCGTAGGTTTTCCTGATGAGCAGGTCCTCCATAGAAGGTAGGTTTGCTCGCTCTATTATCTCTTTGTTGGTCACCTTGTCCTTCCATGTGATTCTCATAATTGCTCGGAGGTGTCTCATCCTGAAAGCGTGAAGTTTGTTTACTTGACGCTTGTAGAGAGTCCAGCTTTCCACACCGTATAAGAGAGTGGATAGGACGACAGCCCTGTAGAGTTTGCACTCCACTCTTGTTGAGACATGCAGATTGGTCCATAGCCTGATTTGCAGTCTTCCAAAGGAACTGCTGGCATTTGACATTCTTTTCACCAGCTGAGAGTCGATGCGTCCGTCCTTGGATATAGTGCTGCTGAGATAGGTGAAGCCATCTACCTGGTCTCTAGAGCTGTCCCATCCACAAGGATCTCCTCCTCGGTGGTCTGTACCTGGTTGGAATAGTACTACAGTCTTTTGTATGTTTATTTGTAGACCTAACTCCTTTGATGATGATGAAAATACATCTTTAACATGTTGCAACTTCGCATCTGCGTATGAGCAACAAGAGCACTGTCATCAACATAGAGGAGTTCCCTCACGATAATCTGTGTAGACTTCGTCTTAGTTTTGAAGACAGTGTGCGACATTGAAGAGGTCGGAGCCTTGACGTGATATAGTGCGCAAAGGCCTCCTCCAGCATCGCCGAGAGGAAGATGGAGAACAGCGAAGGGGCCAACACATGCACATTCTTGTTTTACACCGTTATTTACAAGGAAGCTATCAGATATTTCGCCTGCTTCTTTGACTTTATCTATCATACCCGTGTGTAGTTACTCTATCATTCTGTTGAACTTGCCATAGACCTTTCCTACCAACAGTGTCAAATGCTTTGGTGAAATCCACAAAGACCACGTAGATTGGTTGTGCTCGATACACTTCTTATGTAATTGTCTGAGGCAGAAGATCATGTCTACTGTGCTCCGGTTGTTTCGGAATCCGCATTGTATCTCTGGCAATACATCCATTGTTATGTGTGCATTCAATCTGTTCAGAAGGATCTTTCCCTGCTATCGACAATAGCGATATTTCTCTGTAGTTTCCACACTGAGTTCTATCTCCTTTTTTTTATATAAAGATGGTGACAATATTAGAATCCTTGCATTCCTGAGGTACGGAGCCTTATGCCCATGCTTGTTGTATCAGCATTAGTAAACTGTTGGTTAGTGTGGCTCCTCCTTCTTTATTTGATTATATTTTGTTTTGCATGAGTATTACAGTTTTATATTTGCATTTATTCATGATGGAGCAATATTTTTCAGATGAAAAGATCGTCCCTTTCACAGTCTCTTTTGTTGTTGTCATCTTCGTGCTAGCTTTTATTCTTTAATAGGCTACCAGTGTTGATACTGAAATATTTGCATACTGCAATCTGCTCGCTTATTTCAATTGTACCACGCAAATATATGCCTTTAATATATAAGCCAGGCGACTTCCACATTGCACTACCACATCAGTGGATGAAAAAAGGAAAACGGGAAATTGCGAAATATTCTGTTATGGAAAACACTTCGTCTCTCCTAGCAATAGTGTGGATTGATCGTTCGTTCGTTCGTTCGTGTCTCCTTCGATCAAGATTAATGTATCTTGATCTTCCGAGTAGTTGCTACAACCGGCCGTGTCAGACACGTTGCCCCGGGGTGCGAGATAGGACTCTTGTAGCGTGCCCCCATTTAAAACAATTATACAATAACAGTTAACATTACATTTAATTAATAGTATGAAACTTTTAAAATTACTCTCATGTTACGGGAAAAAATATTATATATATATATATATATATATATATATATATATTATGAATCAATTGATTTGGTCGATCCAGTTCGATGGCACAAACACGGCACTACTGGACAGAGATCCTAATAATTACAGAGCTTGGTCTTGTTGCTCTGTTCGCCAGCAGTGGATATGGAATCCCGCGGCCCATTACTCACAAGAGTTCTAACAAGCCAAGCTCATACAGAGCCTATAATAAGTAATGTTGTGCATGTACCACCCACCCGATCGATCAAAAACTCAGAACTCATAACTGAATATAAAAAATAAAAAAAACGAAATGGTAACCATATAAAATTTCATAGTTGTGATAAATCATCAATAGTTTATGACAGGTTCAGTGACCCAATCAGAGTTCTACTTCAAGTGTCTCTCCAAGTACTTCGGTCTTTAGCCATCCGTTTCAGCATTTCATATCCCGTTGCTCCACATTCCGCAATCAAATCATCTAGAAAGCCTTTACGAGGTCTTCCCCTCAACTTCTTTCCATGTAGACGGCCTTCTAGGACTCTGATCATCAAGCTATCATCATGCCGCATGATGTATCCCATTCATTTCTTCTGTCTCTTTCTAATCGTTTGAAGCAGCACCCGCTTTTCTTGAACTCGATGTAACACCTCTTCGTTCGTAACTCTGTCCCTCCAAGACACATCTAGTAGTTTACGCCAGCACCACATTTCGACCGCTTCCAATCGCTGAATGTCCTTCCTGGCGAGTGTCCACGTCTCTGCTCCATATAATAGTACACTCCATACTAGAGACTTCACAAGACGCTTTCTCAGACTCAGGTCAATATTGTGGCTCATCATGATATCTTGTCGTTGAGTGAAGACAGCTCTTGCTAATGCTGAGCGCAAGTTGACCTCTTTGGCAGACTTGCCATCCTCAGTCAGCACACTGCCTAGATACTTGAAGTGGTTGACTTGCACTAGTCTGTTGCCATTTATCATGATGGTTATTTCTTTTGTCTTGGCCTTACTTATCATCACCACCTTCGTTTTCTTCTCATTTATTCTCATGCCATAGTTCCTGACCACTTGGTCCATCTGTACCATCTGTCTTTGAAGGCCATCGGCAGTGACAGCGAGCGTGGCCTGATCATCAGCGTACCGTACAGACTTAATTTACACTCCTCCAACATTCACTCCTATTATATATATTAGAAATAAGATATTGAAGAGAAGAGGAGACAGCAGGCATCCCTGACGTGTTCCCCCTTCCAATGCCGGCTGGTTCAGAGACCCCATCTTCAACGCGAACGCTTGCAGTCTGAGACATGTACAGGGATGCAATCAGTCTACGGTCTCTCCAATCAACACCAATGGCTGACAGCACTTCCATCAGCCTAGTCCAATTGACACGATCAAATGCCTTTTCGTAGTCCACAAAACAGATATATAGGTCCTGATCATGCTGTATACATCTCTCACTTAATATTCTGATTACAGCAATTGCTTTTTGGGTACCGACCCCTTTACGAAATCCAAATTGGTCAATTCCAATATAATCTTTGGACCTCGCTTCAATCCGATGGTGGAGTACCTTTAGCAATACTTTTGAAGCATGTGATACCAGGCTGATTGTGCGGTGATCCTCGCATTTGATTGCCTTTGTAGTCTTCTTAATAGTGATCAACTGGCTTCTTGTCCAATCCTCTGGCCATATTCCCTTTTCATATGTTGACATAATTCAGTCAGTGCCATTATGCCAGCTTCCCCCATATTCTTTAGCATTTCAGCAGTAATGTTATCTTCCCCAGCTGCCTTTTTCTCCTTTAACTGACAGACTGCAGCATGCACCTCTTCTGGAAGTAAGGGGGACCAACGTCATCCGCCTTCGCATAATCTTCAATTTCCAGGGGCAGTGCGACTGGTTTATTGTCCCTCGCATACAACTCCTCTACATACTGACGCCACCTATCCTCTATGTCATGTTGGTTGGTTAGCAGATCTCCATTCACATCCAGCACCCCTAATGTGTTGTTCTTTCCTTTCCCTTTGTTCAAATCATCACTAAGAGTTTTCACTTTATTGTACACAAGGTCTGTTCTCCCAATGCGGTTTAGATCCTCTAATTCCTTACATTGTTGTTCCCACCAGTTAGTTCGAGCTTTGTCTGTAGCTCTTCTTAGTTCATTATTAAGGCTCTTGTAACCCCTTTTGCATTCTGCAGTGTTGTCCTTTTTCAGCGTCCTTCTCTGGTCCATTTTATCAGAGAAGGACGCTGAAAAAGGACAACTAAATATCTATACAGATTTATCAAGCAACAAAAGTAAATAATATCATGTTGAAGAAAAGGATATAATTATACACTTTGTATTCTTCTTTCGTGTCCTCAAATGCTCTGCCAGGCTTTGGCACACTGAAGAGCCTTCTCATTCGCGGATTGATAAACTTGATGTATAGCTTAGATGCTGGAGCTAACGTCGGGTCGCACCTGGATCATCATCATTATCCACAGAAGGCATTCCTTAAAGATAATTGATACTCATCTGTTTCCATGTCATAGTTCGCATAGTTCACAGGACTTACTTAAATTGCTAGGGAGTAGGCCTACTAGTTGTTTTGTGCTTAAAATACTCTCGTAGCAGCATGGACCTATTACGAATGGACATTCATCGTTTTCTTAATGAATTCATTGTGATTGTCTCCGTCAACGTCGTCTCAATAACATTCCCTACATGTTTCTTCACTTTGATCTCATCATTGTAGCCGTCGATAAGCCGGGACAGAAACAAGTTAGTGATTTTAAACACGTTAATCTACATGCGCAGAAGATAATAAATCGCTTAAATCATGGGAAATCGATGTGCAGTTCTGGTTAATAATTGGAAAATGTTGTTCCGTGTACTGTACGTGTATTTCATTTTGAAAAACATGTTGATATTACCAGATAGAGGGTATTTTTGGATTTTTTGGATGTGATTTAAAATCCCGTTTCCCCCTATTTCCTCATAATATTCCAGAGTTACAACGCACAGGGCTGATACAGATCATGGCCTTCTAACTGTTTTATAAGGTCATAGGTGTGTGCGAAAGTTTGCGAATCAGTAATAATACATTTCATATCACCAAAATCGTCTGCTTTTCAACTTTGCTGCTCCCCATTGCGGATGCTTTTATTTAAGACACACTCTTACAGAGCACACCATCCAAACAAAAGCCAAGAGAGGGAAACTGCTCCTTTGTCAACGACCGAAAATGCTTACGCAGTCGTTATTGTTAAAACAGCTGAATGTTCTCATTAAGATGCACATAATCAGAAGGCGGCGAGTATCATTGGATCAAAGAAAAAATCACGTTGAATGTCCATCCGTAATAGGTTCATGGTAGCAGAGAGAGTCGGTGTCACATCGGTAAATTGCTGGAAGAGATTGGGAAAGCTTTTTCATATCTTTTGGATTCGAAGTTCATGATGATGGTTGGGGTTGTTCTTGTGAAGTGGGTGGAGGGTACACACATTACGTAAGGCTTACAGTAAAGTGAAGTCCACTCTCTGGTATCGATAAAACCTGACATCGTTGAATATAAACTGGCAAAGGCTGTGAAATTCCAAATGCCACGAACTATATTTTTAGAACATTATGTTTCTTCCTTTCATCGGTTTAACCCGTCTTCGATGTGAATTTCATGACCAAAGATTTCATCATTTTAAAAATTTCTTGTCTGTACTGTTTTATGATGATAAAATAGACCACAGAGTTGGACCAGGTTGTACACACTAATATATATAAGAAAGTCACTTTAACTTGAAGTGAAACCGGACGACCAAACATCGGTTCTGCGATTTCCGAAATCGTGTAGGGAATCCAGCATATGAAATATGAACCGGTAATTGCAATTACAAAAGTTACCGATTTAAGAAATTTCTTTTTCCTTGCTGCTAATGCACGCATTGCTATTTGGTAATCGTTTTTCACAACCTGATCTTGGCACGAAATCGTAGGCAAAGACGGGTTGATGCGATTGGAGAACTTTCGGATCCGGAATACAGCTTCTTCACGTCGAGCCATATCGTTGGTGTGTCTCCAGGCAGTCCGGACTACGATCAAGTAGAGTACCGTGATGATAACCGCCTAAGCCCAGAACGAGATGGTATAATTTAAAATGGTTATTGGTAAGAAGTCTTTATCGGTTGAGTCCATGAGGCACATCCCGAATTTTTGAAAGCGAACGATGTCAAAAGAATTTCCTGCGAATTCGAACTCGAGAAGGCCAATGATGACGAAGCTAGAACACGTCGATACTAACACAGCAACACAACGTCGTCGAGTAACAATGGACGGGTATCGAAGGGGTCGGATTATCAGGATAAACCTGTCGATGTTGAGCAGTGTCACCGTTGCTGCCGAAAAGGCTTGCGCGAATACAGCAAGGAATCCAATCGCTTTACAAGCTACTTCACCATAAAACCAGTACCCCGATAGAGAAGGTTCGATCATAAGGATTAGTATAAACGTGCCCATAAGATCAAAGATGGCGAGAGCGAATATAAAAGACTTTCGAAGTGTCTGCCAAATCATTCAGCCTAGGAATAACGATAAGGTTGATGGTGTTGCAAGAAATAGAAAGTACTGTGCATACAACAAGAAACCAGGCTGCAGGGATCGGATGAATATGTTCCCAGGATTGGGTACCGGCTGCTGATTCTGTCGCAGACATGATTGATGGTTGATATAAGGCTTCTTTTCGTAAAGATCTACCGAAGTCTACATCCGACCAATACATCAGAGGGGCCACAGAAACCTTACTTAAAGAACTAAATGGATTTACATACATAGACTCTCGTAGTTGACTCTGTCTATGTTCAGTTTGCTCGACATTGGTTAAAACACATTGCGTACTGACTGCAAGCCTTCATCTAGACCCTGTGTTATAATGCTTTGAATTCAGTATTTCGGTACAACCGCTATGATAAAAAAGCTAAAGTTTGATAGTCATCCTGGATCGATCAGTTTTAATGATTACTTTCTGCCTCATTAAGATGAGACCGTGAATAAAATTGGATACCTGTCACCAGGCGCGTACGCAGGATTTTTTTCGAAGGGGGGGGGGGGGGTTAAAATGGGGGGGGGGTAAGGTTAACTTTTTGGGGTCACCTATTGCCACAATTTTTTTGTTTTATTATTTATTTATTTTTTAATTTAAAAAAAATTGAGGGGGGGGGGTAATCCTCCAAAATACACAAAAACAATTGAGGGGGGTTCGACCCCCCCCCTGCGTACGTGCCTGCCTGTCACTGTTAATATCATTCTTGTCTGCCCTCATAACGAAGGGAAAGTGGAAATGCAGTATCCTTTTAACGTCTTTCAACCCTTCATCAGATTGCAATCCACAATATTGCCAAGTGCAAATATAGGCATCAACATAGAATCCCTTGAAGCCAACCATGATGGTCTTTGTCATGCAATGTCACTCATCGAATCCCCTCGTAAGTCCCCTAAATGTTATAACCTAATTAGCTTTTCACGAATAAGTGTCAGGTAGAAGAAAAGAAGTCCTTGCTCGCATGTATTTTGATCACGACTTCAAATTCTAGGGACCACTCTGACTCTTGACAAGAACAAAAGGCTCATTTTAGTTCCCTACTCAATGGCGTATCTACGGGGGGGGGGGTTAGGGGGTTTAACCCCACCCCCTTGGGCTGTCAAGTGAAAATGTGATGCGCATAGAAAAACGCCATCCTGTGTCCAGACCCACACAGTATTAGTAGATGTTAGTAGATGCAAGGAAAACAATACTTACGGGGGTTCAAAATAGCCACACACAAAAATCGCCTCGCCGCTCCTTAGCTCGTGGACGATGCTCTGCAACGTCATTGGGTCAACTCCCCCCCCCCCCCCCTTAGCAAAAAGCTAGATCTGCCCTGCTACTGCCCCATAATGTATTAGACATGATTATATAAATAATTATCAACGGAAAATTTCAGATGTAATATTTTATCATGTATTTCATAAATATCTTAATTATCGTCTGTTTCTCCCCTTGAAGATTTAATTTCATTTCTTATTTTATATATCACACATCATAATGTAATGAGTACTTTCATGGAAAGCAATACAGTGCGTCCCAGAAAAAAACGAAACCGAGAATTATCGATGTCTTATCATAATTTAGTCACATTTAAAATTACTAAATGACACATATTTGGAAAGTTTAGATCCTCCTCTTGCCATCTTTCACGCATGAGTGATTCAAATGAATTTGAAGAGAGTAAACCAAAAAGTCATTTGGCAGACGGATTCTGAATTTCAAAGAGAAAATCACATTTCTAGAAAGTTGAGGTTCTGCCCTTTCATATGAAACCTCATTCAGGAAAAATGAGCAAGGAATGACAAAGTTATGTTTGTTTAAAGTAGTGCTCGCATTTCCATAATTTTATCAAACGAATTCGTTTTCACTGGGTGCCTGCCATAACAACATGCAGAATTGACAACAGACTTAACTCCGTTTCGTTGACAATCAGCCATGCATGAAGTCTTTTGTCTACGCGACTAATTGTCAACGAAATGAAATTTAGTCTTTTGTCAACTCTGTTTGTTGCTACGGCAGACACCCAGTGAAAACGAATTCGTTAGATAAAATTATAGAAATGCAAGCACTACTTTAAACAAACAGAATTTGTATTCCTTGCTCATTTTTCCTGATTGAGGTGTCATATGAAAGGGCAGAAACTCAACTTTCTAGAAATGTGATTTTCTCCTTGAAATTCAGATACCGTCCGCCAAATGACATTTTGGTTTCCTCTCTTCAAATTCATTTTAATCACTCATGCGTGAAATATGTATAATATGAGTTGCATCAAATGAAAGAGGAGGATCTAAGATTTCCAAATATGTGTCATTTATCAATTATAAATGTGATAATGCTAAATATATTACTCATTGCGGATATAGTATCGAAAATAATATCGCTAGTGATATTCGTTTGTCTCGCATCCAATGGCTTTACAAGCTAATTCACCATAAAACCAGTACCCCGATAGAGAAGGTTGGATCATAATGATAAATATAAACATGAGCATAAGATCAAAGATGGCGAGAGCGATATAAAAGACTTTCGAAGTGTCTGCCAAATTATTCAGCCTAGGTATTACGATAAGGTTGATGGTGTTGCAAGAAATAGAAAGTACCGTGCATACAACAAGAAACCAGGCCGCAGGGATCGGATGAATATGTTCCCAGGATTCGGTACCGGCTGCAGATTCTGTCGCAGACATGATTGATGGTTGATATAAGGCTTCCTTTTTTTCAAGATCTACCAAAGTGTACATCAATATGGACATCAGCGGGTCCACAGAAAAGACAGCTCTTCGGCTACGCGGAAACCTCACTTTACGAACTAAATGGATTGACTTTCATGCATGGACTCACGTAGTTTGTCTTTCTCTATGCTCAGTTTGCTCGTCATTGGTTAAAACATATTGCCTAGTTGCAAGCCTTCATCTAGACCTGTGTCATAATTGGGAATTCAGTAGCGGTAGAAATGTCTGTACAGCCGTTAGCATAAAGAAAAGGCTCAAGTTTGATAATCATTCGGTATTGATCAGTTTTGATGATTACTTTCTGCCTCATTAAGATCAGGCCGTGGATAAAATGGGATAATGTTTTGAAATATGTTTTAGGTAAACTCACAAATCTGACGGGCTATCTTTGAATCTTTAATTATCTGTCACTGCTAATTGCATTGCTGTCTGCCCTTTTAACGAAGGGAAAGTGGAAAATGCCATATTCTTTTAACCGTCTTTCAACCTTCCATTAGATTGCAATCTACAATATTGCCAAGTACAAATACAGTCATCAACACAGAATCCCTTAAATCCAACAATGATGGTCTTTATCATGCAATGTCACTTATCGAGTTACGCCTCGTGAGTCCCCTAAATGTTATAACCTAATTAGCTTTTTCAGGAATAGGTGTCAGGTAGAAGAAATGAAATCCTTGCTCGCATGTATTTAGATCACGACTTCAAATTCTAAAGACTACTCTGATTCTTGACAAGAAAAAACAAGATCTTGGTACCCTAATGCTCGATGAATTATTACACATGATTATGACCTAAATAATTATCAACGGAAGATTTCAGGAGTCATGTTTTATCATGACTTTCAACAATAGTTTAATTATCGTCTGTTTTTTCCTTGAAGATTTCTTTTAATTCCTTATTTAATATGTCACACAACATAATATGATGATTAAACAAAATTATGCCTGTCGAATGCTTTCACGCAAAGCAATATAGGACCTATTAAAATATTATTATACTACTTTGAATGTAGGAATATACGTGATATCAATAAAGCTTAGATTGTAGATCGTAGGTTCCTTAAAAGTTTAGATAGCAAAGTTTTCATATCTTTCTGGGTTAGCAATTACAATTGCTTATTTCTTTTTTAATGAAACAGTTTATATTCCTGAGGAACCGTTCGCCAAATCACGGTTTTAATATTTATTCATTCTCCTTTACTAAAATTTTACTTAAAATATACACACTTTTTTCCGTGATCTTCATTCCATTCTATATAAAAATTAATCATATATTCCACTTTCATGTAGGAATAATCCACACGCACGCGTCCGCCCCTTCCACCCTTCCACACACGCACATAAACCCCGGCCACTCACACGCGCACCTCCAAACCCACCCACACACACTCACTGGTGTAAAATAGAAATAGACTAACATCCAACTATTCGACTAGTCATGAACTCAAAGTCTTTTTCATTATTTATTTACTCATACTTTTTTGCATGAATATTACAATTTAGCTAATGAGATGTTATATTTGCATTTATTCATGATAGAGCAATATTTTTCGGATGAAAAGATTGACCCTTTCACAGTCTCTTTTGTAGTTATCATTTTCGTGCTAGCTTTTATTCAAGGTTTCAAGGTTTCTTTTTATTACCACATGATATAACACAATCAAATGAATATGAAATATATACAAATTCAATAACATAATATTGACAAAACAGTTTACAAATGATTATACAATTTTTTTAATTAATTGGCACAATGGTAAAACATAGTGGAGGAGTGTATTAACAAATCATGACTTGTATTTGATAGACCTCTTGATAATAAAAAAAAAGTTGCAATTGCTCTGTAATTTAGTTAGAAAATATATTTATAAAAATGCTTCGGTAATCTTACACCCTCCCCCTCCCCCCCCCCCCCCTACGCTACAAAACAATAAGGTTATCTTTAATATTCTTGAATATGCTACCAGAAGTAATAGTGTTGATACTGAAATATTTGCATACTGCAATCGTCCCGTTTATTTCAATTGTACGACGCAAATATGTGCCTTTAATATCAGCCAGGCGACTTCCACATTGCACTACCACATCAGTGGATGAAAATGGGAAAACGGGAAATTACGCAATATTCTGGTATCGAATACACTTTGTCTCTCCTATCAATAGCGTGGATCGATAAACTGCCCTTACCTGGCTGATAATTATTCGGCGTATCTCAGGCCATTGGTACTTCATAATTTCCGACGTACTTATTCAAACATTTATAATTTACCAGTCAAATCATCTCATCAAAAAGCATATAGAGAAGTATTACACACATGCATTAGGAATTGGATGAACATTTAAATGGAAACAAGAAAAGGAACCATTTTCAATCCAATCTTTGTTTAATTCTATTGAATATGTCATGCTCGGGTTTTTTTTTACGCTATAGACAGTCATAACCGTGAAATCATGAGAAATTATGTCACCGCAGAACCAAAAGTTATTTACGCATGCGTAATTGATTCTCTTAGCACATTTTTGTGGGGTTGCAACATGTAACCCTTTAGGAATTTTGAAAATATGTTTATGGGGGTGTAGCTCAGTGGCAGAGCAACTGACTTATAATCAAAACTGGTCCCGGGTTCGATCCTCGGTACCTCCAAGGGGATTTTTTCTTTATGTCAATCCTCTTCAATCTCGTTCATTTTTCTTTCTCCGGATATAAGGATATTTCTTTCTTTTTTCATTAGAGAGAAAGGGGAGAGAGAGAGAGTAAAAGCGTACTATCGTTGACTCAATGTAGATGTAAGGATAAGTTGCATTTAGGTAGGCTGTGGCGTGACGTGTGTTCACCTCCGAGGCGGCACTGAAACGATTGGAGACACCAGTATTTCTCGAAAAATGGAATGCAAATCTGCCTTTCCAAACATCAATATTTCTCCATGACCCTCCTAACCCCTTTACACCATCCTTTCCCTACCGCCCCTTCATCCATCTATCTCTCTCTATCTATCTATCTCTCTCTATCTATTTCATTTCCCCTCTCTCTCTTCTCCTCCTTCTCCCTCTCTCTCCTCTCCTCTCTTTCTCTCTCCGCTCTCTCTACCATAAATCCACACGTCATAAAATATATCTCCCTTTTCTCATATCGCCACACTCCAGTGTCATCACCCTAACCGATTTAGCTATCTTTGTAAACCTCAACCCCCAAACTGAGAATTGTTACTAACTTTCTATAGCGTCACCATAGAAACACAGGATATTGCGAAATGTTCTCGTTTAAAATACCCTTCCATCCTCTTCGGAATATTATGGATTCACAAACATCATGATTATGTCGAGGGGGTATAGCTCAGTTGGTAGAGCATTCGACTTAAAATCGAAAGGTCTTGGGTTTCGAATCCCAATACCTCCAATAGAGGATTTTTCTTTTTCAAGGAATAATCAACGGTGTGTAATAATAGCACAATATTATGTCTCCCACGTTCGTTAGGACATCTCTTTCCCCTTGTTTTTTAGTTCACCTATATGCTCTCCCCCTCTCTCTCTCCTCCGTTATCTCTTCTATCTCTCTCATTCTCTCTCTCTCTCACTCTCTCTCTCTCTCTATCTATCTCATTCTCTCTCTCCCTCTCTCTTTCTCCCTCTTTCCCTTCTATGCAGTCTATCATGTTCCTTTGCTTTTAAAATTCGGTCCATTGGTTTATTACTTTGAACTGTCCTTACCTGTCTTATAATAAATAGTCGTATTGACTGCTATGAGTGGCTCGCGGCCCGCCCCGGCGCGCCTCGGGATTATATCATGATGCAAGGTCCCCTTGAGCCTATAGAAACAGCTATACTTCGAATATTAAAGCAGTCGATATATCTTTTATATTCGGACTTCACAACAAAATCTACGAAGAATTCTTACCTTATCCTTTTCTTGAGTAAAGACTGGTTAAAACATCACAGAAAATCTGAGACACTGTCTGTAAATCTTCGCTGGAAAGTTGCCTGAAAAAGGCTGAATGTTACGATCATTCGGGAATCGCACACACACTGCACTGTATGTGGTCTCCGCGCTCGCACAAAGAAATTTTGTACACGTAAACCAATGGGGATCTCAGCTAAATTTATTCATGCGGCCTTTACCCGGGGCAACGGGCATCTTTTAAAAAACTATTGACCTGTAGGCGGGCATGGCTAAAATCACGACCCAAATTTCGACTATTCAGATTGCTAGATTTTTGAAGAGAGGTAAATAATAGTTCTTAAGTACTAATTAAAAAAAAGAAAAATTACTAGTCATCATCTCATCAAAAGCACAAAGAGAAGAATAGTACATGTTTTAGGAAATAGATGGCTCTTTAAAAGGGAATTTTAATCCTAATCCTAAACCTATTAAACCTTTGACGAAAATTCCCTTACCAATTGTCACAGGAATTAACGTCGGGTCGCACCTGGAAAATCATCATTAACCACCAACCATTATCCACAGAAGGCATTCCATAAAGATAATTTATACTCGTGTGTTTCCATGCCATAGTTCGCATAGTACACGGGACTTCTAGGCCTACTAGTTGTTTGTGCATAAATCTCGCCGCAGAGAGAGTTGCAATAGGAAATTGCTGCAAGAGATTGGGAAAGCTTTCTCATGTATTTTGGATTCGGAATTCATGATGATGGTTTTCCTTACGGGTTATTCCTGGAGGGTGTGCACATTACGTAAAGCCTTCCAGTAAAGTGAAGTCCACTCTCGGGTATCGATAAAACATGACATCGTTAAATGTAGAGTGTCGAAGGCTGTCAAAATCCCCATATTATGTTTCTTCCTTTCAGTGGTTTAACCCCTCTTCCATGTGAATTTCATGACCAATTTTGTCATCATTTTAAAAACTTCTTGTCTGTACTGTTTAATGACGGTAAAATAGACCACAGAGTTGGACCAAGTTGTACACGATAATATATATAAGAAAGTTACTTGAGCTTGACGTGAAACTGGACGACCGAAAATAGGTTCCACGATTTCCGAAATCGTATAAGGAATCCAGCATATGAAATATGAACCGGTAATTGCAATTACAAAAGTTACCGATCTCATTTTCTTTTTCCTTGCTGCTAATGCACGCATTGCTATTTGGTAATCGTTTTTCCTAACCTGATCTTGACACGAAATCGTAGGCAAAGACGGGTTGATACGATTGTAGAACTTTCGGATCCGGAATACAGATTCTTCCTGTCGAGCCATGTCGTTGGTGTGTCTCCAGGCAGTTCGGATTACGATGAAGTAGAGTACCGTGATGATAACCGCCTGAGCCCAGATCGAGATTGCGTAATTAAAAATGGTTATTGGTAGGA
This sequence comes from Strongylocentrotus droebachiensis, assembly GCA_035222895.1. NCBI lineage: Eukaryota > Metazoa > Echinodermata > Echinoidea > Camarodonta > Strongylocentrotidae > Strongylocentrotus > Strongylocentrotus droebachiensis. Next base: position 31,644 of record JAVYIG010009305.1, on the reverse strand, counting down.
AGTCTGTATCGGTGGAGTCCATGAGGCACATCCCGAATTCTCGAAAGCTGACGATGTCAAAAGAGTCTCCTGCGAATTCCATCTCGAGAAGGCCAATGATAACGAAACTGCAACAAGTCGATACAATGACTGCAACACAACGTCGTCGAGTTACAATGGACGGATATCGAAGGGGTCGGACTATAAGGATAAACCTGTCGATGTTAAGTAGTGTCACCGTTGCTGCCGAAAAGGACGGCACGATTCCCGCAAGGGATCCAATGGCTTTACAAGCTAATTCACCATAAAACCAGTACCCCGATAGAGAAGGTTGGATCATAATGATAAATATAAACATGAGCATAAGATCAAAGATGGCGAGAGCGATATAAAAGACTTTCGAAGTGTCTGTCAAAATATTCAGCCTAGGTATTACGATAAGGTTGATGGTGTTGCAAGAAATAGAAAGTACCGTGCATACAACAAGAAACCAGGCCGCAGGGATCGGATGAATATGTTCCCAGGATTCGGTACCGGCTGCAGATTCTGTCGCAGACATGATTGATGGTTGATATAAGGCTTCCTTTTTGTCAAGATCTACCAAAGTGTACATCAATATGGACATCAGCGGGTCCACAGAAAAGACAGCTCTTCGGCTACGCGGAAACCTCACTTTACGAACTAAATGGATTGACTTTCATGCATGGACTCACGTAGTTTGTCTTTCTCTATGCTCAGTTTGCTCGTCATTGGTTAAAACATATTGCCTAGTTGCAAGCCTTCATCTAGACCTGTGTCATAATTGGGAATTCAGTAGCGGTAGAAATGTCTGTACAGCCGTTAGCATAAAGAAAAGGCTCAAGTTTGATAATCATTCGGTATTGATCAGTTTTGATGATTACTTTCTGCCTCATTAAGATCAGGCCGTGGATAAAATGGGATAATGTTTTGAAATATGTTTTAGGTAAACTCACAAATCTGACGGGCTATCTTTGAATCTTTAATTATCTGTCACTGCTAATTGCATTGCTGTCTGCCCTTTTAACGAAGGGAAAGTGGAAAATGCAATATTCTTTTAACCGTCTTTCAACCTTCCATTAGATTGCAATCTACAATATTGCCAAGTACAAATACAGTCATCAACACAGAATCCCTTAAATCCAACAATGATGGTCTTTATCATGCAATGTCACTTATCGAGTTACGCCTCGTGAGTCCCCTAAATGTTATAACCTAATTAGCTTTTTCAGGAATAGGTGTCAGGTAGAAGAAAAGAAATCCTTGCTCGCATGTATTTAGATCACGACTTCAAATTCTAAAGACTACTCTGATTCTTGACAAGAAAAAACAAGATCTTGGTACCCTAATGCTCGATGAATTATTACACATGATTATGACCTAAATAATTATCAACGGAAGATTTCAGGAGTCATGTTTTATCATGACTTTCAACAATAGTTTAATTATCGTCTGTTTTTTCCTTGAAGATTTCTTTTAATTCCTTATTTAATATGTCACACAACATAATATGATGATTAAACAAAATTATGCCTGTCGAATGCTTTCACGCAAAGCAATATAGGACCTATTAAAATATTATTATACTACTTTGAATGTAGGAATATACGTGATATCAATAAAGCTTAGATTGTAGATCATAGGTTCCTTAAAAGTTTAGATAGCAAAGTTTTCATATCTTTCTGGGTTAGCAATTACAATTGCTTATTTCTTTTTTAATGAAACAGTTTATATTCCTGAGGAACCGTTCGCCAAATCACGGTTTTAATATTTATTCATTCTCCTTTACTAAAATTTTACTTAAAATATACACACTTTTTTCCGTGATCTTCATTCCATTCTATATAAAAATTAATCATATATTCCACTTTCATGTAGGAATAATCCACACGCACGCGTCCGCCCCTTCCACCCTTCCACACACGCACATAAACCCCGGCCACTCACACGCGCACCTCCAAACCCACCCACACACACTCACTGGTGTAAAATAGAAATAGACTAACATCCAACTATTCGACTAGTCATGAACTCAAAGTCTTTTTCATTATTTATTTACTCATACTTTTTTGCATGAATATTACAATTTAGCTAATGAGATGTTATATTTGCATTTATTCATGATAGAGCAATATTTTTCGGATGAAAAGATTGACCCTTTCACAGTCTCTTTTGTAGTTATCATTTTCGTGCTAGCTTTTATTCAAGGTTTCAAGGTTTCTTTTTATTACCACATGATATAACACAATCAAATGAATATGAAATATATACAAATTCAATAACATAATATTGACAAAACATTTTACAAATGATTATACAATTTTTTTAATTAATTGGCACAATGGTAAAACATAGTGGAGGAGTGTATTAACAAATCATGACTTGTATTTGATAGACCTCTTGATAATAAAAAAAAAGTTGCAATTGCTCTGTAATTTAGTTAGAAAATATATTTATAAAAATGCTTCGGTAATCTTACACCCTCCCCCTCCCCCCCCCCCCTACGCTACAAAACAATAAGGTTATCTTTAATATTCTTGAATATGCTACCAGAAGTAATAGTGTTGATACTGAAATATTTGCATACTGCAATCGTCCCGCTTATTTCAATTGTACGACGCAAATATGTGCCTTTAATATCAGCCAGGCGACTTCCACATTGCACTACCACATCAGTGGATGAAAATGGGAAAACGGGAAATTACGCAATATTCTGGTATCGAATACACTTTGTCTCTCCTATCAATAGCGTGGATCGATAAACTGCCCTTACCTGGCTGATAATTATTCGGCGTATCTCAGGCCATTGGTACTTCATAATTTCCGACGTACTTATTCAAACATTTATAATTTACCAGTCAAATCATCTCATCAAAAAGCATATAGAGAAGTATTACACACATGCATTAGGAATTGGATGAACATTTAAATGGAAACAAGAAAAGGAACCATTTTCAATCCAATCTTTGTTTAATTCTATTGAATATGTCATGCTCGGGTTTTTTTTTACGCTATAGACAGTCATAACCGTGAAATCATGAGAAATTATGTCACCACAGAACCAAAAGTTATTTACGCATGCGTAATTGATTCTCTTAGCACATTTTTGTGGGGTTGCAAAATGTAACCCTTTAGGAATTTTGAAAATATGTTTATGGGGGTGTAGCTCAGTGGCAGAGCAACTGACTTATAATCAAAACTGGTCCCGGGTTCGATCCTCGGTACCTCCAAGGGGATTTTTTCTTTATGTCAATCCTCTTCAATCTCGTTCATTTTTCTTTCTCCGGATATAAGGATATTTCTTTCTTTTTTCATTAGAGAGAAAGGGGAGAGAGAGAGAGTAAAAGCGTACTATCGTTGACTCAATGTAGATGTAAGGATAAGTTGCATTTAGGTAGGCTGTGGCGTGACGTGTGTTCACCTCCGAGGCAGCACTGAAACGATTGGAGACACCAGTATTTCTCGAAAAATGGAATGCAAATCTGCCTTTCCAAACATCAATATTTCTCCATGACCCTCCTAACCCCTTTACACCATCCTTTCCCTACCGCCCCTTCATCCATCTATCTCTCTCTCTCTATCTATCTCTCTCTATCTATTTCATTTCCCCTCTCTCTCTTCTCCTCCTTCTCCCTCTCTCTCCTCTCCTCTCTTTCTCTCTCCGCTCTCTCTACCATAAATCCACACGTCATAAAATATATCTCCCTTTTCTCATATCGCCACACTCCAGTGTCATCACCCTAACCGATTTAGCTATCTTTGTAAACCTCAACCCCCAAACTGAGAATTGTTACTAACTTTCTATAGCGTCACCATAGAAACACAGGATATTGCGAAATGTTCTCGTTTAAAATACCCTTCGATCCTCTTCGGAATATTATGGATTCACAAACATCATGATTATGTCGAGGGGGTATAGCTCAGTTGGTAGAGCATTCGACTTAAAATCGAAAGGTCTTGGGTTTCGAATCCCAATACCTCCAATAGAGGATTTTTCTTTTTCAAGGAATAATCAACGGTGTGTAATAATAGCACAATATTATGTCTCCCACGTTCGTTAGGACATCTCTTTCCCCTTGTTTTTTAGTTCACCTATATGCTCTCCCCCTCTCTCTCTCCTCCGTTATCTCTTCTATCTCTCTCATTCTCTCTCTCTCTCACTCTCTCTCTCTCTCTATCTATCTCATTCTCTCTCTCCCTCTCTCTTTCTCCCTCTTTCCCTTCTATGCAGTCTATCATGTTCCTTTGCTTTTAAAATTCGGTCCATTGGTTTATTACTTTGAACTGTCCTTACCTGTCTTATAATAAATAGTCGTATTGACTGCTATGAGTGGCTCGCGGCCCGCCCCGGCGCGCCTCGGGATTATATCATGATGCAAGGTCCCCTTGAGCCTATAGAAACAGCTATACTTCGAATATTAAAGCAGTCGATATATCTTTTATATTCGGACTTCACAACAAAATCTACGAAGAATTCTTACCTTATCCTTTTCTTGAGTAAAGACTGGTTAAAACATCACAGAAAATCTGAGACACTGTCTGTAAATCTTCGCTGGAAAGTTGCCTGAAAAAGGCTGAATGTTACGATCATTCGGGAATCGCACACACACTGCACTGTATGTGGTCTCCGCGCTCGCACAAAGAAATTTTGTACACGTAAACCAATGGGGATCTCAGCTAAATTTATTCATGCGGCCTTTACCCGGGGCAACGGGCATCTTTTAAAAAACTATTGACCTGTAGGCGGGCATGGCTAAAATCACGACCCAAATTTCGACTATTCAGATTGCTAGATTTTTGAAGAGAGGTAAATAATAGTTCTTAAGTACTAATTAAAAAAAAGAAAAATTACTAGTCATCATCTCATCAAAAGCACAAAGAGAAGAATAGTACATGTTTTAGGAAATAGATGGCTCTTTAAAAGGGAATTTTAATCCTAATCCTAAACCTATTAAACCTTTGACGAAAATTCCCTTACCAATTGTCACAGGAATTAACGTCGGGTCGCACCTGGAAAATCATCATTAACCACCAACCATTATCCACAGAAGGCATTCCATAAAGATAATTTATACTCGTGTGTTTCCATGCCATAGTTCGCATAGTACACGGGACTTCTAGGCCTACTAGTTGTTTGTGCATAAATCTCGCCGCAGAGAGAGTTGCAATAGGAAATTGCTGCAAGAGATTGGGAAAGCTTTCTCATGTATTTTGGATTCGGAATTCATGATGATGGTTTTCCTTACGGGTTATTCCTGGAGGGTGTGCACATTACGTAAAGCCTTCCAGTAAAGTGAAGTCCACTCTCGGGTATCGATAAAACATGACATCGTTAAATGTAGAGTGTCGAAGGCTGTCAAAATCCCCATATTATGTTTCTTCCTTTCAGTGGTTTAACCCCTCTTCCATGTGAATTTCATGACCAATTTTGTCATCATTTTAAAAACTTCTTGTCTGTACTGTTTAATGACGGTAAAATAGACCACAGAGTTGGACCAAGTTGTACACGATAATATATATAAGAAAGTTACTTGAGCTTGACGTGAAACTGGACGACCGAAAATAGGTTCCACGATTTCCGAAATCGTATAAGGAATCCAGCATATGAAATATGAACCGGTAATTGCAATTACAAAAGTTACCGATCTCATTTTCTTTTTCCTTGCTGCTAATGCACGCATTGCTATTTGGTAATCGTTTTTCCTAACCTGATCTTGACACGAAATCGTAGGCAAAGACGGGTTGATACGATTGTAGAACTTTCGGATCCGGAATACAGATTCTTCCTGTCGAGCCATGTCGTTGGTGTGTCTCCAGGCAGTTCGGATTACGATGAAGTAGAGTACCGTGATGATAACCGCCTGAGCCCAGATCGAGATTGCGTAATTAAAAATGGTTATTGGTAGGAAGTCTGTATCGGTGGAGTCCATGAGGCACATCCCGAATTCTCGAAAGCTGACGATGTCAAAAGAGTCTCCTGCGAATTCCATCTCGAGAAGGCCAATGATAACGAAACTGCAACAAGTCGATACAATGACTGCAACACAACGTCGTCGAGTTACAATGGACGGATATCGAAGGGGTCGGACTATAAGGATAAACCTGTCGATGTTAAGTAGTGTCACCGTTGCTGCCGAAAAGGACGGCACGATTCCCGCAAGGGATCCAATGGCTTTACAAGCTAATTCACCATAAAACCAGTACCCCGATAGAGAAGGTTGGATCATAATGATAAATATAAACATGAGCATAAGATCAAAGACGGCGAGAGCGATATAAAAGACTTTCGAAGTGTCTGTCAAAATATTCAGCCTAGGTATTACGATAAGGTTGATGGTGTTGCAAGAAATAGAAAGTACCGTGCATACAACAAGAAACCAGGCCGCAGGGATCGGATGAATATGTTCCCAGGATTCGGTACCGGCTGCAGATTCTGTCGCAGACATGATTGATGGTTGATATAAGGCTTCCTTTTTGTCAAGATCTACCAAAGTGTACATCAATATGGACATCAGCGGGTCCACAGAAAAGACAGCTCTTCGGCTACGCGGAAACCTCACTTTACGAACTAAATGGATTGACTTTCATGCATGGACTCACGTAGTTTGTCTTTCTCTATGCTCAGTTTGCTCGTCATTGGTTAAAACATATTGCCTAGTTGCAAGCCTTCATCTAGACCTGTGTCATAATTGGGAATTCAGTAGCGGTAGAAATGTCTGTACAGCCGTTAGCATAAAGAAAAGGCTCAAGTTTGATAATCATTCGGTATTGATCAGTTTTGATGATTACTTTCTGCCTCATTAAGATCAGGCCGTGGATAAAATGGGATAATGTTTTGAAATATGTTTTAGGTAAACTCACAAATCTGACGGGCTATCTTTGAATCTTTAATTATCTGTCACTGCTAATTGCATTGCTGTCTGCCCTTTTAACGAAGGGAAAGTGGAAAATGCAATATTCTTTTAACCGTCTTTCAACCTTCCATTAGATTGCAATCTACAATATTGCCAAGTACAAATACAGTCATCAACACAGAATCCCTTAAATCCAACAATGATGGTCTTTATCATGCAATGTCACTTATCGAGTTACGCCTCGTGAGTCCCCTAAATGTTATAACCTAATTAGCTTTTTCAGGAATAGGTGTCAGGTAGAAGAAAAGAAATCCTTGCTCGCATGTATTTAGATCACGACTTCAAATTCTAAAGACTACTCTGATTCTTGACAAGAAAAAACAAGATCTTGGTACCCTAATGCTCGATGAATTATTACACATGATTATGACCTAAATAATTATCAACGGAAGATTTCAGGAGTCATGTTTTATCATGACTTTCAACAATAGTTTAATTATCGTCTGTTTTTTCGTTGAAGATTTCTTTTAATTCCTTATTTAATATGTCACACAACATAATATGATGATTAAACAAAATTATGCCTGTCGAATGCTTTCACGCAAAGCAATATAGGACCTATTAAAATATTATTATACTACTTTGAATGTAGGAATATACGTGATATCAATAAAGCTTAGATTGTAGATCATAGGTTCCTTACAAGTTTAGATAGCAAAGTTTTCATATCTTTCTGGGTTAGCAATTACAATTGCTTATTTCTTTTTTAATGAAACAGTTTATATTCCTGAGGAACCGTTCGCCAAATCACGGTTTTAATATTTATTCATTCTCCTTTACTAAAATTTTACTTAAAATATACACACTTTTTTCCGTGATCTTCATTCCATTCTATATAAAAATTAATCATATATTCCACTTTCATGTAGGAATAATCCACACGCACGCGTCCGCCCCTTCCACCCTTCCACACACGCACATAAACCCCGGCCACTCACACGCGCACCTCCAAACCCACCCACACACACTCACTGGTGTAAAATAGAAATAGACTAACATCCAACTATTCGACTAGTCATGAACTCAAAGTCTTTTTCATTATTTATTTACTCATACTTTTTTGCATGAATATTACAATTTAGCTAATGAGATGTTATATTTGCATTTATTCATGATAGAGCAATATTTTTCGGATGAAAAGATTGACCCTTTCACAGTCTCTTTTGTAGTTATCATTTTCGTGCTAGCTTTTATTCAAGGTTTCAAGGTTTCTTTTTATTACCACATGATATAACACAATCAAATGAATATGAAATATATACAAATTCAATAACATAATATTGACAAAACATTTTACAAATGATTATACAATTTTTTTAATTAATTGGCACAATGGTAAAACATAGTGGAGGAGTGTATTAACAAATCATGACTTGTATTTGATAGACCTCTTGATAATAAAAAAAAAGTTGCAATTGCTCTGTAATTTAGTTAGAAAATATATTTATAAAAATGCTTCGGTAATCTTACACCCTCCCCCTCCCCCCCCCCCCCCCCCTACGCTACAAAACAATAAGGTTATCTTTAATATTCTTGAATATGCTACCAGAAGTAATAGTGTTGATACTGAAATATTTGCATACTGCAATCGTCCCGCTTATTTCAATTGTACGACGCAAATATGTGCCTTTAATATCAGCCAGGCGACTTCCACATTGCACTACCACATCAGTGGATGAAAATGGGAAAACGGGAAATTACGCAATATTCTGGTATCGAATACACTTTGTCTCTCCTATCAATAGCGTGGATCGATAAACTGCCCTTACCTGGCTGATAATTATTCGGCGTATCTCAGGCCATTGGTACTTCATAATTTCCGACGTACTTATTCAAACATTTATAATTTACCAGTCAAATCATCTCATCAAAAAGCATATAGAGAAGTATTACACACATGCATTAGGAATTGGATGAACATTTAAATGGAAACAAGAAAAGGAACCATTTTCAATCCAATCTTTGTTTAATTCTATTGAATATGTCATGCTCGGGTTTTTTTTTACGCTATAGACAGTCATAACCGTGAAATCATGAGAAATTATGTCACCGCAGAACCAAAAGTTATTTACGCATGCGTAATTGATTCTCTTAGCACATTTTTGTGGGGTTGCAACATGTAACCCTTTAGGAATTTTGAAAATATGTTTATGGGGGTGTAGCTCAGTGGCAGAGCAACTGACTTATAATCAAAACTGGTCCCGGGTTCGATCCTCGGTACCTCCAAGGGGATTTTTTCTTTATGTCAATCCTCTTCAATCTCGTTCATTTTTCTTTCTCCGGATATAAGGATATTTCTTTCTTTTTTCATTAGAGAGAAAGGGGAGAGAGAGAGAGTAAAAGCGTACTATCGTTGACTCAATGTAGATGTAAGGATAAGTTGCATTTAGGTAGGCTGTGGCGTGACGTGTGTTCACCTCCGAGGCGGCACTGAAACGATTGGAGACACCAGTATTTCTCGAAAAATGGAATGCAAATCTGCCTTTCCAAACATCAATATTTCTCCATGACCCTCCTAACCCCTTTACACCATCCTTTCCCTACCGCCCCTTCATCCATCTATCTCTCTCTCTCTATCTATCTCTCTCTATCTATTTCATTTCCCCTCTCTCTCTTCTCCTCCTTCTCCCTCTCTCTCCTCTCCTCTCTTTCTCTCTCCGCTCTCTCTACCATAAATCCACACGTCATAAAATATATCTCCCTTTTCTCATATCGCCACACTCCAGTGTCATCACCCTAACCGATTTAGCTATCTTTGTAAACCTCAACCCCCAAACTGAGAATTGTTACTAACTTTCTATAGCGTCACCATAGAAACACAGGATATTGCGAAATGTTCTCGTTTAAAATACCCTTCGATCCTCTTCGGAATATTATGGATTCACAAACATCATGATTATGTCGAGGGGGTATAGCTCAGTTGGTAGAGCATTCGACTTAAAATCGAAAGGTCTTGGGTTTCGAATCCCAATACCTCCAATAGAGGATTTTTCTTTTTCAAGGAATAATCAACGGTGTGTAATAATAGCACAATATTATGTCTCCCACGTTCGTTAGGACATCTCTTTCCCCTTGTTTTTTAGTTCACCTATATGCTCTCCCCCTCTCTCTCTCCTCCGTTATCTCTTCTATCTCTCTCATTCTCTCTCTCTCTCACTCTCTCTCTCTCTCTATCTATCTCATTCTCTCTCTCCCTCTCTCTTTCTCCCTCTTTCCCTTCTATGCAGTCTATCATGTTCCTTTGCTTTTAAAATTCGGTCCATTGGTTTATTACTTTGAACTGTCCTTACCTGTCTTATAATAAATAGTCGTATTGACTGCTATGAGTGGCTCGCGGCCCGCCCCGGCGCGCCTCGGGATTATATCATGATGCAAGGTCCCCTTGAGCCTATAGAAACAGCTATACTTCGAATATTAAAGCAGTCGATATATCTTTTATATTCGGACTTCACAACAAAATCTACGAAGAATTCTTACCTTATCCTTTTCTTGAGTAAAGACTGGTTAAAACATCACAGAAAATCTGAGACACTGTCTGTAAATCTTCGCTGGAAAGTTGCCTGAAAAAGGCTGAATGTTACGATCATTCGGGAATCGCACACACACTGCACTGTATGTGGTCTCCGCGCTCGCACAAAGAAATTGTGTACACCTAAACCAATGGGGATCTCAGCTAAATTTATTCATGCGGCCTTTACCCGGGGCAACGGGCATCTTTTAAAAAACTATTGACCTGTAGGCGGGCATGGCTAAAATCACGACCCAAATTTCGACTATTCAGATTGCTAGATTTTTGAAGAGAGGTAAATAATAGTTCTTAAGTACTAATTAAAAAAAAGAAAAATTACTAGTCATCATCTCATCAAAAGCACAAAGAGAAGAATAGTACATGTTTTAGGAAATAGATGGCTCTTTAAAAGGGAATTTTAATCCTAATCCTAAACCTATTAAACCTTTGACGAAAATTCCCTTACCAATTGTCACAGGAATTAACGTCGGGTCGCACCTGGAAAATCATCATTAACCACCAACCATTATCCACAGAAGGCATTCCATAAAGATAATTTATACTCGTCTGTTTCCATGTCATAGTTCGCATAGTTCACATGACTTCTTTAAATTGCTAGGGAGTAGGCCTACTAGTTGTTTTGTGCTCAAAATACTCTCGTAGCAGAGAGAGTCGGTGTCACATCGGTAAATTGCTGCAAGAGATTGGGAAAGCTTTTTCATGTCTTTTGGATTCGAAGTTCATGATGATGGTTGGTGTTGTTCTTGTGAAGTGGGTGGAGGATGCGTGTGTTTCCATGCCATAGTTCGCATAGTACACGGGACTTCTAGGCCTACTAGTTGTTTGTGCATAAATCTCGCCGCAGAGAGAGTTGCAATAGGAAATTGCTGCAAGAGATTGGGAAAGCTTTCTCATGTATTTTGGATTCGGAATTCATGATGATGGTTTTCCTTACGGGTTATTCCTAGAGGGTGTGCACATTACGTAAAGCCTTCCAGTAAAGTGAAGTCCACTCTCGGGTATCGATAAAACATGACATCGTTAAATGTAGAGTGTCGAAGGCTGTCAAAATCCCCATATTATGTTTCTTCCTTTCAGTGGTTTAACCCCTCTTCCATGTGAATTTCATGACCAATTTTGTCATCATTTTAAAAACTTCTTGTCTGTACTGTTTAATGACGGTAAAATAGACCACAGAGTTGGACCAAGTTGTACACGATAATATATATAAGAAAGTTACTTGAGCTTGACGTGAAACTGGACGACCGAAAATAGGTTCCACGATTTCCGAAATCGTATAAGGAATCCAGCATATGAAATATGAACCGGTAATTGCAATTACAAAAGTTACCGATCTCATTTTCTTTTTCCTTGCTGCTAATGCACGCATTGCTATCTGGTAATCGTTTTTCATAACCTGATCTTTACACGAAATCGTAGGCAAAGACGGGTTGATACGATTGTATAACTTTCGGATCCGGAATACAGCTTCTTCACGTCGAGCCATATCGTTGGTGTGTCTCCAGGCAGTTCGGATTACGATCATGTAGAGAACCGTGATGATAACCGCTTGAGCCCAGATCGAGATGGTATAATTTAAAATGGTTATTGGTAAGAAGTCTTTATCGGTTGAGTCCATGATGCACATCCCGAATTCTCGAAAGCGGACGATATCAAACGAGTCTCCTGCGAATTCCATCTCGAGAAGGCCAATGATAACGAAACTGCAACACATCGATACTACGACTGCAACACAACGTCGTCGAGTTACAATGGACGGATATTGAAGGGGTCGGATTATTAGGATAAACCTGTCGATGTTGAGTAGTGTCACTGTTGCTGCCGAAAAGGACGACACGATTCCCGCAAGGGATCCAATCGCTTTACAAGCTATTTCACCATAAAACCAGTACCCCGATAGGGAAGGTTTGATCACAAGGATAAATATGAACGTGAGCATAAGATCAAAGATGGCGAGAGCGATATAAAAGACTTTCGAAGTGTCTGCCAAATCATTCAGCCTAGGTATAACGATAAGGTTGATGGTGTTGCAAGAAATAGAAAGTACTGTGCATACAACAAGAAACCAGGCTGCAGGGATCGGATGAATATGTTCCCAGGATTCGGTACCGGCTGCAGATTCTGTCGCAGACATGATTGATGGTTGATATAAGGCTTCTTTTTTGTCAAGATCTGCCAAGGTCTACATCAATCAGGACATTAGAGGGTCCACAGAAAAGACAGCCCTTGAGCTTCGAGGTTACCTTTAACTTAACGAACTAAATGGATTGACTTCCATGCATGGACTCACGTTGTTGGGCTCTATCTCTATGCTCAGTTTGCTCGACATTGGTGAAAACACAGTATTTACAGAGTATTTACTGCCTGCCTTGATCCAGACCTGTGCCCGATGCTTAAATTCAGTATCGTTGAAAAGTTATTCGAGATTGCTCAGTTTTGATGATTACTATCTGCCTCATTAAGATCAGGCCTTGAATAAAATGGGACAATTTTTTTAAATATATTTTAGGTAAACTCACAAATCTTACGGAATTTCTTTGAATCTTTGATTACATGTCACTGTTAATTGCACTGCTTTCTGCCCTTTTAACATAGGGAAAGTGGAAAAAGCAATTTTCTTCTAATCGCCTTTCAACCTTCCCTCTGATTGCAATCCACATAATTGCCAAGTGCAAATACAGTCAACACAAAAACCCTTTAAGCCAGCCATGATGGTCTTCGTCACGCGCGCATCGAGAGTTACTCTAAATAAGCTTTTCAGAAATAGATGTCAGGTAGAAGAAAAGAAGTCCTTGCTCTCATGTATTTTGATCACGACTTCAAATTCTAAAGACCACCCTTATTCTTGACAAGAAAAAAAGGCTCATCTTGGTACCCTAATGCTCGATGAAGTATTACATATGATGATGACCGAAATAGTTATCAACGGAAGAATCCAGATGTCACGTTTGCATGATTTTAAACAAAGCGAACTTCAGTATGTTTTTGCTCTTGAAGATTATGTTTCATTCATTAATTTCACGCTACATAATAAAATAAGGAAGAAATTAAACCTGCAGAAGATTTTCATGCAGAGCAATATAGGACCTATTAAAATATTATCATATTAGTATGAATATAGGAATGAACGTAATTTCAATAAAGCTTAGATTGTAGATCATAGGTTCCTTGAAATTTGATATATCAATTCTTTTGTTTATATTTCTGGGTTAGCAATTACAAATTGCATTTTTGTTATTTATTTACTAATGACACAGTTTATATTTATGAAGAACCGTTTGCCAAATCACGATTTGAAAATGCATTCACTTTCCTTTATTCTGGGATAAAATATACACACCCTATTTTCCGTGATCTCTATTCGATTCCATTCAACATATATATAATATATTCCACTTTAATATGTGAATTATACATACACGCGTGTCCACCCACCACCCTCCAATACACGCACATAAACCCCTCCTACCCACACGCGCACATCAAACCTACCCACACACACACACACTAGAAAAAGACTAACGACCAGCTTGTTCAACTAGTCATGCACTCAAACTGTCTTTTTTAATTATTTTTTTAAAAACTTATTTATTTATTTTGCATGAGTATTAAATATTTAGCTAATAATTATGTTTGCATTTATTCATAATGGAGCAACACTTGTCCGACGAAAAGATCGTCCCTTTCACAGTCTCTTTTGTTGTTATCATCTTCGAGCTAGCTTTTATTCTTTAATATGCTGCCAGTGTTGTTACTGAAATATTTGCATACTGCGATCTTCCCACTTATTTAAAGTGTACCACGCATTCATATGCCTTTAAGTTAAAGCCAGACGACTTCCACATTGCACTACCACTTAAGCGGATGAACATAGGAAAACAGAAACTTGCAAAATATTCTGTATGGTTCGTCTCTCCTAAGAAGCAACAATGTGGATTGATAAACTTGATGATTAATTGGGTATAGCTTCGATGCTGGAGCTTTCAAACCCAAATCGGAAGGAAGGATTCAAATTCTCAATATAGTTTCTAAATAAAAGGATTTGTTATTTATTATTATTCTTTGATCCACCACGGCTGACCCTCTCTCTCTCTCTCTCTCTCCCTCTCTCTCTCTCTCTCCTTCTCGCGCTCTCTTTCTCTCTCTCCCTCTTTCTCACTCTCTCTTTCTCCCTGTCTCTCTCTCTCTTTCTCTTCTATGCTGTCTATTTTGTTCCTTTGCTATGTATCGCTTTGAACTGCCCTTACTTATTTTAGAATGATTTGTCGTATTCCAGGCCAATGGTGATTTACAGTTTCTGAAGTACTAATTTCAAAATGTATAATTTACTAGTCAAATTATCTCATCAAAAAGCATTTAAAGCAGAATTATACATGTATTAGAAATTAGATGGCTCCTTAAAACGAAATTGAAACCCTAACCCTAACGCTAGTAAACATTTGACGAAAATTCTCGCAGCAATTGTAAGAGAAACAAAATGTCTGGCGCAACTGGAACAACATCATTATCCACCAACCATTATCCACAGAAGGCATTCCTTAAAGATAATTGATACTCGTCTGTTTCCATGTCATAGTTCGCATAGTTCACATGACTTCTTTAAATTGCTAGGGAGTAGGCCTACTAGTTGTTTTGTGCTCAAAATACTCTCGTAGCAGAGAGAGTCGGTGTCACATCGGTAAATTGCTGCAAGAGATTGGGAAAGCTTTTTCATGTCTTTTGGATTCGAAGTTCATGATGATGGTTGGTGTTGTTCTTGTGAAGTGGGTGGAGGATGCGCACATTACATAGGGCTTCCAGTAAAGTGAAGTCTACTCTCGGGTATCGATAAAACCTGACATCGTGAAATATAGACTACCGAAGGCTGGCAAATTCTCCATGCTACGAATGATGTTTTTAGAACATTATTTTTCTTCCTTTCAGTGGTTTAACCACTCTTCTATTTGAATTTCATGACCAAATTTTTCAGCAGTTTAAAAAACCTCTTGTCTGTACTGTTTAATGATCATAAAATAGACCACAGAGTTGGACCAGGTTGTACACACTAATATATATTAGAAAGTCACTTTAACTTGAAGTGAAACCGGACGACCAAACATCGGTTCTGCGATTTCCGAAATCGTATAGGGAATCCAGCATATGAAATATGAACCGGTAATTGCAATTACAAAAGTTACCGATTTGAGAAATTTCTTTTTCCTTGCTGCTAATGCCCGCATTGCTATTTGGTAATCGTTTTTCATAACTTGATCTTGACACGAAATCGCAGGCAAAGACGGGTTGATACGATTGGAGAACTTTCGGATCCGGAATACAGCTTCTTCACGTCGATCCATATCCTTCGTGTGTCCCCAGGCAGTTCGGACTACGATCAAGTAGAGTACCGTGATGATAACCGCTTGAGCCCAGAACGAGATGGTATAATTAAAAATGGTTATTGGTAAGAAATCTTTATCGGTTGAGTCCATGAGGCACATCCTGGATTCTTGAAAGCGGACGATACCAAAGGAGTCTCCTGCGAATTCGAACTCGAGAAGGCCAATGATGACGAAGCTGCAACACGTCGATACCAAGACAGCAACACAACGTCGTCGAGTAACCATGGACGGGTATCGAAGAGGTCGGATTATAAGGATAAACCTGTCGGTGTTGAGCAGTGTCACCGTTGCTGATGAAAAGGCTTGCGCGATTGCCGCAAGGAATCCAATCGCTTTACAAGCTACTTCCCCATAAAACCAGTACCCCGATAGGGAAGGTACGATCATAAGGATTAGTATAAACGTGACCATAAGATCAAAGATGGCGAGAGCGATATAAAAGACTTTCGATGTGTCTGCCAAATCATTCAGCCTAGGAATAACGATAAGGTTGATGGTGTTGCAAGAAATAGAAAGTACCGTGCATACAAGAAGAAACCAGGCTGCAGGGATCGGATGAATATGTTCCCATGATTGGGTACCGGCTGCAGATTCTGTCGCCGACATGTGCATGATTGGTTGATTATTGAAGTCTTCTTTTTGTCAAGATCTACCAAAGTATACATCAATATGGACATCAGAAGGTCCACAGAAACCTTACTTAAAGAACTAAATGGATTTATTTACATGCATGGACTCGTTGTTTGACTCTGTCTATGCTCAGTTTGCTCGACATTAGTTAAAACACATTAATTGCGTACTGACTTCAAGCCTCCACCTAGATCTTGTGTCATAATGCTTTGAAGTCAGTAGCGTTGAAAATTTCGGTACAACCGCTTTGATAAAAAAAAACTCAAGTTTGATAGTCATTCTGGATATATCAGTTTTAATGATTACTTTTTGCCTCATTAAGATCAGGCCGTGAATAAAATGAGATAAATTTTTCTAATTTATTTTAGGTAAACTCACAAAATTCTGACGGGCTATCTTTGATTACCCGTCACTGTTAATTGCACTGCTGTCTGCCCTTTTAACGAAGGGAACGTGGATAAAGCAATATTCTTTTTACCCTTTTCAACCTTCCCTCTGATTTCAATCCACACATAACTACCAAGTGCACATACAGTCAATACAAAAACTTTTTAAGCCAACAATTATGGTCTTCGTCACGCAATGTCATTCATCGAGTCACCTAAATTTCATAAACTAATAAGATTTTTAGGAATAGGTTTCAGGTAGAAGAAAAGAAATCCTTGCTCGCCTGTATTTTGATCACGACTTCAAATTCTAAGGACAACTCTGATTCTTGACAAGAAAAAACAAGCTCATCTTGGTACCCTAATGCTCGATGAAGTATTACACATTATCGTCCGTATTCCCTTGAAGATTTCATTTAGTTCCTTATTTAATATATCACACAACTGTCATAACATAATATGATGAGATACAAAAAGTAAGCCTGTCGAATACTTTCATGCAAAGCAATATAGGACCTATTAAAATATTATCATACTACTTTGTAATGTAGGAATGAACGTGATATCAATAATGCTTAGATTTTAGATCATCGGTTCCTTAAAAAATGAATGTGCTCTAATTCCTTGAAATAAAATCAAGAGAAATAAGAACTGTTGTTTATCGGTTCTAAAACTCTATTAGACAATGTCAGCCTTCCCTATATTAAGGTTGATGAAGATGTTATTACTCCGTCTAAATCATGTAGAATTTTTGGAGTTTTATTTGATCCAGTTCTACAATGTCCATGTCTGTTCAGATCCCGGCTGTTTGTTAATCAGTCAGGTATCAACTACGTAATTTAGGCATTATTCTCAAGTATTTAACCCGCTCGGCCACACAAAAAATAGTTCATGCCCTCATATCGTCTCGATTGGACTTTGGCATTGCACTTTTGTTTCAGCTGCTACAATCTCAAATTTCACGGTTACAAAAATTACAAAATTCAGCAGCCCGTATTGTTACCCTTACCAGACGTACTTCTCACATTACTCCTGTTTTGTCTTCACTACATTGATAACCTGTGGAATCCCGTATTGTATTTAAATTATTATTGCTTGTTTTTCACTGTATACATGGATCTGCCCCAGAGTACAATATTAATTTGTTGATGCCTTATAATCCTCCCAGACGCTTAAGATCATCCGATTCTCAATTGCTTGTTGTTCCGAAAACTAAGAAATCATGGGGGATCGGTCATTTGCACACGCTGTACCTCACCTATGGAATCAATTGCCACAACATATTCGTTATATTTCAAGTGTAGATTGCTTTAAACATGACCTCAAAACTCATTTGTTCAAAGCGGCTTTCCAGTAGATTTAGATTTACTTTCACATTGTCGTTGTTAATTTTAGTGAGTATTTTTGTGTGTATTTGTGTGTACTTATAGTTTTTCTTCTCCATGCGCCTCGAACACATTAGTCATGTGGAGTTGGCGCATTACAAATACTCTATATTATTATTAAAAGTTAAGTTATCAAAGTTTTCATATCTTTCTTGGTTAGCAATTACAATTGCTTATTTCTTTTTTAATTAATAAATGAAACAGTTTATATTCCTGAAGAACCGTTCGCCAAATCATGGTTTGAATATTTGTTCACTTTCCTTTACTCTTGGATAAAATATACACACCTTTTTTCCGTGATCTTCATTCCATTCTATATAATATTCATTATAATATATTCCACTTTGATGTATGAATAATCCACACGCACGCGTCCGCCCTTCCACCCTTCCACACATGCACATAAACCCCGTCCCACTCACACGCGCACATCCAAACCCACCCACACACACTCACTGATGTAAAATAGAAATAGACTAACAACCAGTTATTCGACTAGTCATGAACTCAAAAAGTCTTTTTCATTATTCATTTACTTATACTCTTTTGGCTTGAGTATTACAATTAAGCTAATGAAATGTTATATTTGTATTTATTCATAATAGAGCAATATTTTTCGGATGAAAAGATCGACCCTTTCACTGTCTCTTTTGTTGTTATCATCTTCGTGCTAGCTTTTATTCAAGGTTTCAAGGTTTCTTTTTATTTCCACATGATATAACACATCAAATGAATATGAAATATATACAAATTCGATAACATAATATTGACAAAACATTTTACAAATGATTATACAATTGTTTAAATTAATTGGCACAATGGTAACACATAGTGGAGGAGTCTATTAAAAAAGCATGGCTTGTATTTTATAGACCCCTTGATAATAATAAAAAGTTGCAGGTGCCCTGTAATTTAGTAAGAAAATATATGTATAAAAATGCTTAGGTAATCCTACACCCTCCCCCCCCCCCCCCCTACGCTACAAAACAATAAGGTTGTCTTTAATATTCTTTAACATGCTACCAGAAATAACAGTGTTGATACTGAAATATTTGCATACTGCAATCATCCCGCTTATTTCAATTGTACCACGCAAATATATGCCTTTAATATATAAGCCAGGCGACTTCAACATTGCACTACCACATCAGTGGATGAAAATAGGAAAACACTTCGTCTCTCCTAGCAATAGCGTCGATTGATGAACTTGATGTATAGCTTAGATGCTGGAGCTTTCAAACCCAAATCGGAACGAAGGATTCAAATTCTCTCTATCTCTCTCATTCTCTCTCTTTCTCCCTCTCTCATTCTCTCTCTTTCTCCCCCTCTCTCCCTCTCTCTCTCTCTCTCTCTCTCTCCCTCTCTTTCTCTCTCTTCTATTCAGCCTATTATGTTCCTTTGCTTTTAAACTTCATTCTAATGGTGTATCACTTTGAACTGCCCTTATCTGTCTCATAATAAATGGTCGTATTTCGGGTCAATGGTAGTTCATAAGTACTAATTCAAAAATGTATAAATTACCAGTCAAAACATCTCATCAAAAAGCATATAGTCTACTTCTCTAGGAGAAGTATTATACACATGCATTAGGATTTAGATGAATATTAAATTGAAACAAAAAAGGAACTATTTTTAATCCGATCTTTGTGTAATTCTATTGAATATTGCGTGCTCGTTTTTTTTTAAATAAAGCTATAGACAGTCACAACCGTGAATTCATAATACGTCACCGCACAACCAAAAGTTATTTACACATGAGTACTTGATTCTCCTAGCTTTTTTGTGGTTGTAATAATAATCAGAAATTCGCCCACTATAATGGTAGTTTGTAACATGTATAACCCTTTAGGAATAATAAAAATATGTTTATGGGGATGTAGCTCAGTGGCAGAGCAACTGACTTATAATCAGAACTGGTCCCGGGTTCGATCCTCGGTACCTCCATATGGGGATCTTTTCTTCATGCCAACCCTCTGCCATCTCGTCCATTTTTCTTTCTCGGGGGTTTTAAGGTCTTTCTTCCTCTTTTCATTATCAGGTTTTTAGCTTTCACAAGAATATGGAGAGAGAGGGAGAGAGGGATAGAGAGAGAGAGAGAGAGAGAGAGTAAAAGGTTATTACCGTTGACTCAATGGAGATGTAAGGATATTTTGTTGCATGCATGCCCCCTCAAAGTGCACCTTTGAGGGGACATTGAAACGATTGGGGACACCAGTATTTCTCGAAAAATGAAATGCAAATCTCCCTATCCAAATATCCATAATTCTCAATGACCCACCTAACCCCTTTACACCATCCCTTTCCTACCCCATCCCCCCTCACTCTCTCTCTCTCTCTCTCTCCCTTCCCCTCTCCCTCTCTCCTCCTCCTTCTCCCTCTCTCTCCTCTCTTTCTCTCTCCACTCTCTCTATCGTAAATCCACACGTCATAAAATATGTCTCCCTTTTCTCATATCGCCACACTCCAATGTCCTCACCCTAACCGATTTAGCCATCTTTGTAAACCTCAACCCCCAAACTGAGAATTGTTATTAAACTTTCTATCGCGTCACCATAGAAACACAGGATATTGCGAAATGTTCCCGTTTAAAATACCCTTCGATCCTCTTCAGAATATTATGGATTCATATACCTCATGATTATGTCGAGGGGGTATAGTTCAGTTGGTAGAGCGTTCGAAAGGTCTTGGGTTTCGAATCCCAATACCTCCAATAGAGGATTTTTTCTTTTTCAAGGAATAATCACCGGTGGATAATAATGGCACAATATTATGTCTCCCACGTCCGTTTGGACATCTCTTTACCCTTGTCTTTATTTCACCTATATGCTCTCCCCCCCCCCTTTTTTTTTCTCTCTCTCTCTCTCTCTCTCTCATTCTCTCTCTCTCTCTCTCATTCTCTCCCTCTCTCTTTCTCCCTCTTTCCCTTCTATGCAGTCTATTATGTTCCTTTGCTTTTAAAATTCGTTCTATTGCTTTATCACTTTGAACTGCCCTTACCTGTCTTGAATATTAAAGGACAAGTCCAATCCCAAAATAACTTACTTTCAATAGAAGCAGAAAATCAGACAAACCGATCAAAAAAAAGTTTGAGCAAAATCGGATAACTAATAAGAAAGTTATGATTTTTTTGAAAAAGTATTTAAAACTATGGAACAATGAAAAGCACAAGACAAATTGGGAACTCACTCATCAGTCTGTGACGTCATGTCTTCACTATCCACTAAATATTTTCTATATATTGATAATATAAATTTCCAATTTTTCCCCTAAGAATCTTATTTCTTCACACCAGCATCCAAGTTAGATTGATAGTAATATGTTTTTGTGTGGATGCACTAATACAGAGTAACTTTTTACAGTTAAATCATGAAAAATATGTATTTTGATAAATTATTTATATAAAAATCAATAATTAAGAATATACAATATTCAGAAAAAAGTATCAATTCTTCAAAGTTTATAACAGATTTTGTGACATGTCATGCACGCAATATGATACAAATCATATAACCTGGGCAAAGGTATGGGGGAATCAAGTTTTGGGGGATAAAAAGGGAAATTAATGGGATTAAACTATATAAAGCCATTGATAAATAGTGAGGACATGACGTCACAAAGTGGTAACCAAATTTGGTAATTTGTGTAGTAACTTTCATTGTTCATTGTTTTACATCTTTTTCAAAAAATCATAACTTTCTTATTAGTTATCTCATTTTGCTCAAACTTTTGTTGATTCGTTTGTCTGATTTGTCTGCTTCTATAAGGGAGTTTACAGATAGCACATGGTACAAATGCCCCCAAATATCCACATGGAGAAGTTCTACTTTGAGCATCTTAGAATAATAACTGCCAAAGTCCTAGATGTGCTTCATGAATACCTTTTAATTGACCTCTTGAAAAGAATACTTCCACCTGCGTATCATAGAATGTACCGTTGGTGCATAAATGAATAATGTTACATAACTTTCATGAGCGCATATCTAGTATTCATCTCTGTGGGTTTTACAATTTTGGTACAAATGACCTTTATCTGCCCATGCGCAGATTGGATCTGTAAACTCCCTTATTGAAAGTAAGTTATTTTTGGAGTGGACTTTTTAAAGCAGTCGATATATATTTTATATTCCGAATTCACAACAAAATCTACAAAGAATTCTCACCTTATCCTTTTCTTGAGTAACGACTGGTTAAAACATCACAGATAATCTGAGACACTGTCTGTAAATCTTCGCTGGAAAGTTGCCTGAAAAAGGCTGAATGTTACGATCATTCTGTATGTGGTCTCCGCGCTCGCACAAAGAAATTATGTACACCTAAACCAATGGGGATCTCAGCAAAATTTATTTATGCGGCCTTTACCGGGGCAACGGGCATCTTTAAAAAAACTATTGACCGGTAGGCGGGCATGACTAAAATCACGACTCCAATTTCGACCATTCAGATGACTAGATTTCTAAAAAGAGGTACATAATAGTTCATAAGTACTTTTAAAATAATGTATAATTTACTAGTCATTAACTCATCAAAAGCATAAAGATAAGAATTGTACATGTATTACGAAATAGATGACTCCTTAAAAAGTAATTTAAATCCTAACCCTAAACCTATTAACCTTTCGCGAAAATTCCCCTAGCAATTGTCACAGGAATAACTGTTGCGTCGCACCTGGAACATCATAAATATCCACCAACCATTATCCACAGAAGGCGTTCCTTAAAGACAATTTATACTCGTCTGTTTCCATGATGTCATAGTTCGCATAGTTCACAGGGCTTCTTTAAATTGCTAGGGAGTATTACTATTAGTTGAGTTTTGCTTCAATCTCGCCTCAGAGAGAGTCGGTGTCCCATCGGGAAATTGCTGCTAGAGATTGGGAAAGCTCTATCATGTCTTTTGGATTCGGAATTCATGATGAAGGTTGGTGTTGTTCTTGTGAAGTGGGTGGAGGATGCGCACATTACATAGGGCTTCCAGTAAAGTGAAGTCCACTTTCGGGTATCGATACAACCTGACATCGTGAAGGCTGGCAAAATCTCCATGCTACGAATGGTGTTTTTAGAATATTGCGTTTCTTCCTTTCAGTGGTTTAATCCCTCTTCCATGTGAATTTCATGACCAAACTTTTCAGCATTTTAAAAACCTCTTGTCTGTACTGTTTAATGACGGTAAAATAGACCAGAGAGTTGGACCAGGTTGTACACAATAATATGTATAAGAAAGTTACTTGAGCTTGACGTGAAACTGGACGACCGAAAATCGGTTCCACGATTCCCGAAATCGTATAAGGAATCCAGCATATGAAATATGAACCGGTAATTACAATTACAAAAGTTACCGATCTCAATTTCTTTTTCCTTGCTGCTAATGCACGCATTGCTATTTGGTAATCGTTTTTCATAACCTGATCTTGGCACGAAATCGTAGGCAAAGGCGGGTTGATACGATTGGAGAACTTTCGGATCCGGAATACAGCTTTTTCACGTCGAGCCATATCGTTGGTGTGTCTCCAGGCAGTTCGAATTACGATGAAGTAGAGTACCGTGATGATAACCGCTTGAGCCCAGAACGAGATGGTATAATTAAAAATGGTTATTGGTAAGAAGTCTTTATCGGTTGAGTCCATGAGGCACATCCCGAATTCTCGAAAGCGAACGATGTCAAAAGAATCTCCTGCGAATTCGAACTCGAGAAGGCCAATGATGACCATGCTGCAACACGTCGATACCAAGACAGCAACACAACGTCGTCGAGTAACAATTGATGGATATCGAAGGGGTCGGATTATAAGGATAAACCTGTCGATGTTGAGTAGTGTCACTGTTGCTGATGAAAAGGATGGCGCGAATACCGCAAAGGCTCCAATCGCTTTACAAGCTAATTCACCATAAATCCAGTACCCCGATAGAGAAGGTTTGATCATAAGGATAAGTATAAACGTGACCATAAGATCAAAGATGGCGAGAGCGATATAAAAGACTTTCGAAGTGTCTGCCAAATAATTCAGCCTAGGTATAACGATAAGGTTGATGGTGTTGCAACAAAAAGAAAGTACCGTGCATACAACAAGAAACCAGGCTGCTGGGATCGGATGAATATGTTCCCAGGATTCGGAACCGGCTGCAGATTCTGTCGCAGACATGATTGATGGTTGATATAACGCTTCTTTTTGTCAAGATCTGCCAAAGTCTACATCAATCAGGACATCAGAGGGTCCACAGAAAAGACAGCTCTTGAGCTTCGAGGTTACCTTTAACTTAACGAACTAAATGGATTGACTTATATGCATGGACTCACGTTGTTTGTCTATCTCTATATGCTCAGTTTACTCGACATTGGTTAAAACATATTGCCTAGTTACTGCAAGCCTTCATCTAGACCTGTGTCATAATTGGGAATTCAGTAGCGCTGGAAATTTCTGTACGACCGTAATGATAAAGAAGAAGCTCAAGTTTGATAATCATTCGGTATTGATCAGTTTTGATGATTACTGTCTGCCTCATTAATATCAGGCCGTGGATAAAATAGGATAATGTTTTGAAATATGTTTTAGGTTAACTCACAAATCTGACGGGCTATCTTTGAATCTTTGATTATCTGTCACTGCTAATTGCATTGCTCCTTGCCCTTTTAACGAAGGGAAAGTGGAAAAAGCAATATACTTTTTACCATTTTCAACCATCCCTCCGATTGCAATCCACACATAACTGCCATGTGCAAATACAGCGAATACAAAAACTCTTTAAGTCAACCATGATGGTCTTTGTCACGCAATGTCATTCATCGAGTCACCTAAATTTGAAAACCTAATGAGCTGGTCAGAAATAAGTGTCAGGTAGATGAAAAGAAATCCTTGCTCGCCTGTATTTTGATCACGACTTCAAATTCTAAGGACCACTCTGATTCTTGACAAGAAAAAACAAGCTCATCTTTGTACCCTAATGCTCGATGAAGTATTACACATTATCGTCTGTATTTCCTTGAAGATTTCGTTTAATTCATCACACAACTGTCACAACATAATATGATGAGATATAAAAATTAAGCCTGTCGAATGCTTTCATGCAAAGCAATATAGGACCTATTAACATATTATCATACTACTTTGGAATGTAGGAATGAACGTGATATCAATCAAGCTTAGATTGTAGATCATAGGTTCCTTAAAAGTTTAGATATCAAAGTTTTCATATCTTTCTTGGTTAGCAATTACAAATGCCTATTTCTTTTTTAATTAATAAATGAAACAGTTTATATTCCTGAGGAACCGTTCGCCAAATCACGGTTTGAATATTTATTCACTCTCCTTTACTCAAATTTTACTTAAAATATACACACTTTTTTCCGTGATCTTCATTCCATTCTTTATAATATTAGTTATATATTTCTAGGGCTTAAATTAATCCAAGGCCATCAAGGCCATGGCCTTGGATGCCCCTTTGATTGGCCTCAATGCCCCTCTCATTGGCCTTGGAGATTTTTGTGTGCCCTTTCCAATTCTTCCCATTTGTGCTGTAATATAAGAATGTGCCCTACAGAAAAGTGGCCTAGCCCTAAAAATATTGAAATTTAAGGCCTGTATTTCACTTTGATGTATGAATAATCCACACGCACGCGTCCGTCCTTCCACCCTTCCACACACGCACATAAACCCCGTCCACTCACACGCGCACATCAAAACCCACACACACACACACACACACTGATGTAAAATAGAAATAGACTAACAACCAGCTATTCGACTAGTCATGTACTCAAAAAGTCTTTTTCATTATTCATTTACTTGTATTTGTTTTTGCATGAGTATTACAATTTAGCTAATGAGATGTTATATTCGCATTTATTCATGATAGAGCAATATTTTTCAGATGAAAAGATCGACCCTTTCACAGTCTCTTTTGTTGTTATCATCTTCGTGCTAGCTTTTATTCAAGGTTTCAAGATTTCCTTTTATTTCCAAATGATATAACACAATCAAATGAATATGAAATATATACAAATTCAATAACATAATATTGACAAAACATTTTACAAATGATTATACAATTGTTTAAATTACTTGGCACAATGGTAAAACAAAGTGGCGGAGTCTATTGAAAAAGCATGGCTTGTATTTTATATACCCCTTGATAAAAATAAAAAGTTGCAGGTGCCCTGTAATTTAGTAAGAAAATATATGTATAAAAATGCTTAGGTAATCCTACACCCACCCCCCCCCCCCCCCTACGCTACAAAACAATAAGGTTGTCTTTAATATTCTTTAATATGCTACCAGAAATATAGCAGTGTTGATACTGAAATATTTGCATACTGCAATAATCCCGCTTATTTCAATTGTACCACGCAAATATATGCCTTTAATATATAAGCCAGGCGACTTCAACATTGCACTACCACATCAGCGGATGGAAATGGGAAAACGGGAAATTGCGCAATTTTCTGGTATGGAATACACTTCGTCTCTCCTAGCAATAATGTGGATTGATAAACTTGAGGGTATAGCTTAGATGCTGGAGCCTTCAAACCCAAATCAGAAGGAAGGATTCAAATTCTCTATCTCTCTCATTCTCTCTCTTTCTCACTCCCCCCCCCCCCCTCTCTCTCTCTCTCTCTCTCTCTTCTATGCAGTCTATTACGTGCCTTTGCTTTTTAATTTCGTTCTATTGGTTTATCACTTGAAACTGCCCTTACCTGACAGTCCTGACTGATAATTAATCATCGTATCTCAGGCCATTGGTAGTTCATTACTTCCGAAGTACTAATTCAAACATTTATAATTTGCCAGTCATATCGTCTCATCAAAATGCATATAGAGAAGTATTATGCACATGCATTAGGAATTAGATGAACATTTAAATGAAAACAAAAGAAGGAACCATTTTCAATCAAATCTTTGTTTTCTTCTATTGAATATGTCGTGCTCGATGTTTTTTTAAAGCTATAGACAGTCAAAACCGTGAAATTACAAGAAATTATGTCACCGCAGAACCAAAAGTTATTTACGCATGCGTAATTGATTCTCCTAGCACATTTTTTTTTTTTGGTTTGCAATAATAATCAGAAATTCCCCCACTATAATTAGGGTAGTTTGTAAAATGTATAACCCTTTAGGAATTTTGAAAATATGTTTATGGGGGTGTAGCTCAGTGGCAGAGCAACTGACTTATAATCAGAACTGGTCCCGGGTTCGATCCTCGGTACCTCCAAGGGGATTTTTTCTTCATGTCAATCCTCTTCAATCTCGTCCATTTTTCTTTCTCCGGATATAAGGATATTTCTTTCTCTTTTCATTAGAGAGAGGGGGGGGGGGAGAGAGAGAGAGTAAAAGCGTATTATCGTTGACTCAATGTAGAGGTAAAGGATACGTTGCATTTAGGTAGGCTGTGGCGTGGTGTGTATTCACCTTTGAGGCGGCACTGAAACGATTGGAGACACCAGTATTTCTCGAAAAATGAAATGCAAATCTCCCTTTCCAAACATCCATATTTATCCATGACCCTCCTAACCCCTTTACACCACCCTTCCCTACCTACTCCTTCATCTCTCTCTCTCTCTCTCTCTCTCTATCTATCTCCCTTGCTCCCTCTCTCTCTCTCTCTCTCTCTTCTCCTTCTTCTCCCTCTCTCCCCTCTCCTCTCTTTCTCTCTCCGCTCTCTCTACCACAAACCCACACGTCATAAAATGTATCTCCCTTTTCTCATATCGCCACACTTCAGTGTCCTCACCCTAACCGATTTAGCCATCTTTGTAAACCTCAACCCTCAAACTGAGAATTGTTACTAACTTTCTATAGCGTCACCATAGAAACACAGGATATTGCGAAATGTTCTCGTTTAAAATACCCTCGACCCTCCTCGGAATATTATGGATTCACAAACCTCATGATTATGTCGAGGGGTATAGCTCAGTTGGTAGAGCGTTTGACTTAAAATCGAAAGGTCTTGGGTTTCGAATCCCAATTTCAAGGAATAATCAACGGTGTGTAATAATGGCACAATATTATGTCTCCCACGTTCGTTAGGACATCTCTTTCCCCTTCTTTTTTATTTCACCTATATGCTCTCCCCCTCTCTCTCTCCTCTGTTATCACTTCTATCTCTCTCATTCTCTCTCTCTGTCTCTCTCTCTCTATCTCTCTCTCTCTCTGTCATTCTCTCTCTCCCTCTCTCTTTCTCCCTCCTTCCCTTCTATGCAGTCTATATGGTCCTTTGCTTTTAAACTTCGTTTTATTGGTTTATCACTTTGAACTGCCCTTACCTGTCTTATAATAAATGGTCGTATTAATTGCTATGAGTGGCGCACCGCCCGCCTCGGGGTTATATCAGGATGTAACGTCCCCTTTAGCCTATAGAAACAGCTATGCTTCGAATATTAAAGGACAAGTCCACTCCCAAAATAACTTACTTTCAATAGAAGCAGAAAATCAGACAAACCAATCAAAAAAGAGTTTGAGCAAAATCGGATAACTAATAAGAAAGTTATGAATTTTTTGAAAAAGTATTTAAAACTATGGAACAATGAAAAGCACAAGACAAATTGGGAACTCACGCATCAGTCTGTGACGTCATGTCTTCACTATCCACTAAATATTTTCTATATATTGATAATATAAATTTCCAATTTTTCCCCTAAGAATCTTATTTCTTCACACCATCATCCAAGTTAGATTGATAGTAATATGTTTTTGTGTGGATGCACTAATACAGAATAACTTTTTCCAGTTAAATCATGAAAAATATGTATTTTGATAAATTATTTATATATAAATCAATAATTAAGAATATACAATATTCAGAAAAAAGTATCTATTCTTCAAAGTTTATAACAGATTTTGTGAAATGTCATGCTTGCAATATGATACAAATCATATAACCTGGGCAAAGGTATGGGGGAATCAAGTTTTGGGGGATAAAAAGGGAAATTAATGGGATTAAACTATATAAAGCCATTGATAAATAGTGAGGACATGACGTCACAAAGTGATAACTAAATTTGGTAATTTGTGTAGTAACTTTCATTGTTCCATAGTTTTACAACTTTTGTTGATTCGTTTGTCTGATTTTTCTGCTTCTATAAGAGAGTTTACAGATAGCACATGGTACAAATGCCCCCAAATATCCACAGATCTTTTACACAATATGGAGAAGTTCCACTTTGAGCATCTTAGAATAATAACTGCCAAAGTCCTAGATGTGCTTCATGAATACCTTTTGTTTGACCTCTTGAAAAGAATACTTCCACCTGTGTATCATAGAATGTACCGTTGGTGCATAAATGAATAATGTTACATAACTTTCATGAGCGCTTATCCAGTATTCTTCTCTGTGGGTTTTACCATTTTGGTACAAATGACCTTTATCTGCCCATGCGCAGATTGTATCTGTAAACTCCCTTATTGAAAGTAAGCTATTTTTGGAGTGGACTTTTTAAAGCAGTCGATATATATTTTATATTCCGAATTCACAACAAAATCTACAAAGAATTCTCACCTTATCCTTTTCTTGAGCAACGACTGGTTAAAAAATTACAGAAAATCTGAGACACTGTCTGTAAATCTTCGCTGGAAAGTTGCCTGAAAAAGGCTATATGTATACGATCATTCTGTATGTGGTCTCCGCGCTCGC
Source organism: Strongylocentrotus droebachiensis (assembly GCA_035222895.1). NCBI lineage: Eukaryota > Metazoa > Echinodermata > Echinoidea > Camarodonta > Strongylocentrotidae > Strongylocentrotus > Strongylocentrotus droebachiensis. The sequence continues at coordinate 1,804 of JAVYIG010009305.1, read as the reverse complement.
ACAAAGAAATTGTGTACACCTAAACCAATAGGGATCTCAGCAAAATTTATTTATGCGACCTTTACCGGGGCAACGGGCATCTTTAAAAAAAAACTATTGACCGGTAGGCGGGCATGACTAAAATCACGACTCCAATTTCGACCATTCAGATGACTAGATTTCTAAAAAAGAGGTACATAATAGTTCATAAGTACTTTTAAAAAAATGTATAATTTACTAGTCATCAACTCATCAAAAGCATAAAGATAAGAATTGTACAAGTATTACGAAATAGATGACTCCTTAAAAAGTAATTTAAATCCTAACCCTAAACCTATTAAACCTTTCGCGAAAATTCCCGTAGCAATTGTCACAGGAATAACCGTTGCGTCGCACCTGGAACATCATCATTATCCACCAACCATTATCCACAGAAGGCGTTCCTTAAAGACAATTTATACTCGTCTGTTTCCATGATGTCATAGTTCGCATAGTTCACAGGGCTTCTTTAAATTGCTAGAGAGTATTACTATTAGTTGAGTTTTGCTTCAATCTCGCCTCAGAGAGAGTCGGTGTCCCATCGGGAAATTGCTGCAAGAGATTGGGAAAGCTCTATCATGTCTTTTGGATTCGGAATTCATGATGAAGGTTGGTGTTGTTCTTGTGAAGTGGGTGGAGGATGCGCACATTACATAGGGCTTCCAGTAAAGTGAAGTCCACTCTCGGGTATCAATACAACCTGACATCATGAAGGCTGGCAAAATCTCCATGTTACGAATGGTGTTTTTAGAACATTGCGTTTCTTCCTTTCAGTGGTTTAATCCCTCTTCCATGTGAATTTCATGACCAAACTTTTCAGCATTTTAAAAACCTCTTGTCTGTACTGTTTAATGATGATGAAATAGACCACAGAGTTGGACCAGGTTGTACACACTGATATATATACCCTCCATGCCATAAGTATTGCAACATGATGAAATTCGTTAAATTTGTGGTTAAATTTGTGTAGATGGGAACATTGATAACGCCAAATATCGAGATATTCTGGACGCCCACTTGTTTCCATCCATTGCTAACATCTTTGGCAACGCGCAACACCCGTTCGTCTTCCAGGATGACAACGCACCGGCACACAGGGCAGCCAGGATGGACCAATGGTATGACGAAACTGGCGTCAACAGGGTGCAGTGGCCGGCGCAATCACCAGATGCTAACCCGATAGAGAATCTGTGGGATGACATCAAGAGAGCCAACACCAAAGACCGACCAACCACGAGGGAAGGTTTGGTCCGCTCTATCTTCAGGGCCTGGGGCAGCATCACCCAAGAAAGATTGCAAGGACTCTACGCGACGATGCCAAGAAGGATGCGCGCCATCATTAGAAGGCGAGGATATCCAACAAAAATACTAGAGACTCGTGAATCTTACATGAAAAATGACTATTGATATATCAATAAAATGTGCCTGATAGTATGATAAAAATGATGCACTACATATTCATTAAAACTCATTTTCATGTAATTATTTGTCTCCTGTGTAATGTGTGTGTCTATGTTGCAATACTTTTGGCACGGGGAGGGTATGAAAGTCACTCGGGCTTGACGTGAAACCGGAAGACCGAACATCGGTTCAACGATTTCCGAAATCGTATAAGGAATCCAGCATATGAAATGTAAACCGGTAATTGCAATGACAAAAGTCACCGATTTGAGAAATTTCTTTTTCCTTGCTGCTAATGCACGCATAGCTATTTGTAGTCGATATTCGTAACCTGATCTTTACACGAAGTCGTAGGCAAAGACGGGTTGATACGATTGTGGCACTT